>CABHPP010142152.1:38687-79105 GCA_902168425.1 Peromyscus attwateri | reverse complement strand
TGAGTGCAGGTGCCTGCCAAGGCCAGAAGAGGGAGCATTTAGTTACAGGTAGTTATGAGCTGCCCAACACAAGTGCTGGAAACTGAACCCCAGCTCTCTAAGAAACCCTAAGCAATATATGGTCTTAACCATTTACCTAGGTCTGTGGCCCCCCATCAACTTGTAAAATGAAGGGAGATGGTGGTTGTCAGCTTCTGTGTTTATTTGAAAGTCTAGGGCATCTCTCTGCTGTGTTTCATTGAGACATAATACATAAATGAGATGGGAAAAGAAAAGAGCTAAAGACCCACTTGCTAAAGGGAAGAGAGATTATGAAATTGTGTGGAAAACAGGGAAATTAGGGGACAAAAAAGAAAATGAATGAAAAACTAAGACATTGCGGGAGAATCCCGATTCATTCAGAAGAAGGAAGGGGGTTAGAGGGATGGCTCAGCTCATAACTGAAACATCAAGAAAAGGGAGGAGTAATAAAAGAGGAGGAGGATTGTTCCTCGTTATCTGGAGGAGATTTGTTCGAAGATGTCCATGGGTCCCAGAATCCGAGGATGCTTAACTCTTTTCTATAAAACAATACAGAATCGAGAACATGCTTTTCAGAGATTTGCTTCTAGAATCCTAATTTGTTTTTCTTTTCTTTGCTTCCCCCCCCCCACCCCCAGCCCACATTTATCTATTATATGTGTAGTGTGGGCACTGGAGTTTGTACATGGAAGTCCGAAGACAGCTTGGAGTGGATTCTCTTCTTCTTCCACCATGTGGGTTCCTGGGATGAATTTTTGTTCAGTAAGCCGGTGTGCTGGCTAGATTCATGACCACTTGACACAAGCTATAGTCAGCCAAGAGGGAACTTTGATTGAGAACATGCCTCCAGAAGATTGGGCTGGAAGTAGACAAGGCTGTAGGGAATTGTGTTAATTGGTGATCAGTGGGGGAGGGCCCAACCCATTGTGGGTGGGGACATCCCTGGGCCGTTGGTATTGGGTTCTATAAAAAGCGGGCAGAGGAAGCTCGCAGAGGAGCGAGCAAGCTCCCAGATTTTTTTTTTTTATGTTGCCTGCCAGAAATACAGGGAAAAATTGGGGAATGCAAGACACATTGATTTATTACTAGTTCCAAACAGCTTATAAATGTCACAGTTGATTTTTAAAAATAGTCATATTTCTAATATAGACAGAAGATAAGTCCAGAATCTGCTATTTTTTTTCAGAAATAATAAGTATATTCAATTTTAAGTTGGTATATACACATATAAAATGGTGGTTATAGTCACTGTTTTTTTGGTTTTTTTTTTTTTGAGTATATCTTCGATGCCTGTCCTGGAACTTGCTCTGTAGACCAGGCTGGCCTCGAACTCACAGAGATCCCATTGACTCTGCCTCCCAAGTGCTGGATTTAAAGGTGTGCACAAGCACCATCACCACCCAGCTATAGTTAGTGTTTTAAATTAAACTTTAACGAATTGGAGACAGTTTTGAATAGTGATGGTTCTCTGTACCATGTTCTTGTTTATATGTTTGATGAAATTCTGTCTATCACATTCAAAGTCAAGCATAGCCCATCTCCTTTCTTAGCCCAATGTTATTAATGTCTTCATCTACTGGCAACATTCTAATGACGCTATTTTAAAATTGTGTTATAAGTAAGTATGTTATATTTCATAACAAGCTACATGTACTTTAGAATAATCTACTTCGATAAAATTGGCAACATAAAATTTGATTCAATCAGCTGGTTTAATTCATGACAAAAAATGCTTTATTAAAATTAGAAAACTAATATAATTTACAGTTTTTCCTCTCCTCCTTTAGGTAACACGGACATAGATAATGGAAGGAACAGATCACTGTGTGGTGTGAAAGCTTGTGTTCCTGGGATGCACCAGCTCCTGGGACATCCGGGTTCTTGTCTATGTTTTGTATGGCAAGCATGATGGGAAATTCCCTGATCCTTTTGACCCCAGCTTCAGACCTTCACTTACATCCTCCCATGTACTTTCTGTTGGCATATTAGTAGACTAAAAGGATATTAAGAAAAGTCATGAAGGTCCATTTTTATTCTTACATTAAAGCCAAACTAAAGGCTAACTGATCTATAAAAAAGTGATGAGCACCATTTAATATCGAGGAACGACGAACTTTAAAATAAAAGTGAAATATCGCTTCCAAAAGAAGTGGAAAATGTCCAAGGTCAATTTAAAGTGTAAAATAAGATACAGTTGTTTAAAAGAGAGAAATAAGGGATTTTTTTTTTGATTGTGGACTCATTTTAGCTCACTTCTCAGTAAAAGCACATTTACGTTTAGAAAAGTCATGTTAGAGATGTAGCTAACCTCTTCAGTGATAACTCAGGTAAGGATTTTAATAAACTAACCCCCAGATATACTCAGTTGCTGAATTTATATTCAAATGAACCAAAATATTATTACTATGGATGAGTTTAGAAAGTATAAGCTTAAAAATTAACCCTGAATAGATCATGTGGTTGGTAAGTGACGGTGAAGCTTTCCGACCCTGTAGAAAATAGACTGATGGCCGTGAGTGTTTATAAGCTATTTGGTTGTTTATTGTTAAGTAGGGCTGTATGCTGGTGATGATGGAGGGTGAACACAGGATCAAATTCTACCATGTTTACCAAAGAGAGTCAACAAGTTTGTTGTTGGGGCAATGGCATTCTGAAGGAAAAGATTTGGGGTTTTTTTTTATTGTTGTTGTTTTGTTTTCTTAGCAAATTTCAACTCACCATCATATGATCTAGGGTGGAGGCTACTATAGAAAACTCCTTGCCAATGTCTATACCTAGACTATATGTCTACTTTCACTATTATCTCAGTTTGTGTGCATAGTTTCCTGTTCTTTAGATGTGATTAAATATAATTTTTCCAGTTTTGATGAATCTCCATCAGTGTATTTCTGGACATGTACATGGAAAATAATAGTTTGTTCTTTTTAGGACAGCGTACATGATTTACCCCATAGAAGTTTGAGTCGCATGATCTAGTCAGTTGAATACCAGGGTCAGATAAGGCAGGTTAACTTTAGCCCAGAGATGTACATACACAGGTCTTGGAAAGAAAAACAGAACAAATTAGGACTGCCGTGAAAGTGAAAAGCTACAACTTGCAATGGGAATAGACAACTTCCATCGAGACTTGAGAGTTTGTAAGGGTATAGTTTTCCCATAAGAATTAATCAGACCAGAAAAGGATGCAGATTTCTCGAGTTGTCTCTTTGAATCTGTTCATTGTTCGTGAGATAAAGAAGAGATTCATAACAATTCTCAAGTGTTGAGTCAGAAGTTATGAAGAAAATTTAGGGGAGCACGTTATTTCTGGAGCCAAACCAAAGTGCTCAGCACGAAGAGGTATCCACATTTCAAAGAAACTCTCAGGCTAGAAGAGAAAGACCCAAGTCATGGGTTTTGAGCAAGACTTATGATCAGGCTGCTATGGTAGTTACAGACTGGTAACAGAAGGGGGCAGCAGAGAGCTGCCAGTGTGGATGGTTGAGAAAGGTCAAATTAGAAGATAAGAAATGCAGAGGCTGGCAGGAGAGTCAGAAAGTCTCCCAGTGAGGGTTATGAAGACTCAGAGAAGCTAAATAAGTGGCTATGACCTTCAGGAGGCATGGCTATGACCTTCAGGAGGCATGACTAGAGTTTCTAGTCCTAGGATGCTTGTCCTAAAAGATCATCCAAACAACTATTAGTGGGGCTGGGCAGTGAAGGGCAGTGAATGGCCCAGGTACTGAGAGAGACACCAGGCTTTCCTTTTTCTCCCCCTAGACTTTTATACGTATTCAACTAAATGAAGGGTGCAATAGTTTTAGCTACACTCGTATTGATGAGCAAGCCTCTGTCTTTCCACTGGTTGTATGTGAACAGGGTTTCTACATAGTCTTTCAGGATTGTCTATCTGTAAGAGTCACACCTGTAGTTGATTTCTGTGTGACTGCTTGTGGACTTCCATTTGATATTATATAGATTCAGAAGAACTGGATGATTTAAATACTCTGAATGAAAGTTTCCTGTTGCTTCTGGCCAACGCTTTTGCCACACTTGTTCCTCCAAGTGTGGTCGGCAATAGCATAGACAGGTTCACGCTAGTTGGCCAGTCTGTGAGCACCTGGGATCTGCCTGCCTGCTGGGGTCACAGGTGTGCATCAATACCTCCTCATTTGCCCAGGTTCTGGATGTCCAAACCCAGGTCGTCCTGTTTGCACAGCAAACATTTGACTTTATCCATTGAGATGTCTCTCTGGTTCCAGCCCTTTGACTCCATCTCACATATTTTTTGTTTTGTTTTTTGAGACAGCTCACCACGTTGGGCCTGGAACTCACTAGGACAGCCTTGAATTCACAGAGATATACCTGCTTCTGCCTTTTAAGTATTGGAATTAAAAGTGTACACCATCATGCCTGGCTTTGACTTCATCTCTTGAACGCTGGTCATTGAATTTTGATTTTACCTGATAGATATATGTTTATAATTCTTTTTAGGGCTTCAAGGAGGATTTTGAAAACTGGATCTTGTCACCAACAAAAAATGTGCATCATTTGAAAGATTGCACAGAATTTTAGCGCCTTTTAAAATGGTCTTGCAGCCTCTTATGAATACATGTATATAACCTATGTATATGATGGGGAGGCACCGAAGGTTTTAAAGACTTTAAACTTGGAGCTAACTTTATATAACAACACAACACATGTTATATATAATGTTATATAACAGTTATAATGAAGCTAATATCTAAAAATATTATAATGAAGATAATACCTGAAAGGGGCTTAATCATAGCCTGTGATGGGAAGTCTGGAGAGCTACTAGATCTAACAGTAGGGTAATGAGAAATTTAAATAGGGTGTGATACAGTATGAATAAAGAAGTGGGCAGATATAAACAAACTTTAAATGAAGAACAGACAGGCTTAATTAGTTATCAAATGCATGGGGAACCAACTGACTATTATAGTGTTCTTAAAGCAACACTTGAAGATGCTGAAGTCTAGACAATTGATGAGTCCATTGACACCAGAGCACTGCCTTTTTCTGAAGACCAATACTGTTGTATATAAAGTAAATTGGTATTTATAAGTCTCTATATGGATTAAAATTTCAAGAACAGCAAACTTGCGTGTCTACACATCTTCTAATTTGGTAATTACAGTTTAAAAATGTAGTGAGAGAGTGAAAAGAGACAGGAGGGAAGAGATATTACAACTTACCAAAATTTAGGAGCTGGTACATTTCTGTGTATTCTCTCCATCCATTTTCTATTTCTTTAATGCAAAGCAGAGAGAGAACACAGTTTTCTGTAAGTTATATCTTGCCAATGATTTCTCAGATTCTTTAGGTTTTTTTCCCTTCTATTTGATGGCTCGGCTCAAACAAATCACCTTTCTGTAAAACCTGTGACTAATGCTGTTGGATTTCTATTCAGTTCAGGTTGGAAACTCTCGCAAACTTCTGCAGCTCCCAATCTGAGTTTGCAGTATTGCTAGTGTGCATGGAGCATGAATAACTGTGCCTAGAGTTGCATTAAAAGCATGTAAGATTTAGAAGATATCAAGCTTACCATAAATTAAGAATAGGTATTATGTGTGGTCTGTGGAGGATAAAGCTGAATAAATTTAAGCGTGCAAGAAGATTAATAGAAACTCAGTCACTTGGAAATTCCTTTGATTGCACCTCTGCCAGGAAATAGGCAAAATGGTCCATGTTTCTTAATTAAATAGGTTTTCTGCAACCCTTTTCATAATTTCTCTAACTAGTCTCCCAGGTTATTTCATTTGCTCTTGTCTCTGAGCAAGGATTCCTTCAAAAACATGTCTTTTCATTTCTATAATTAATCTCAACCTTTCATCTTCACATGAAACAGATCCGCTTTCTCCTATTCTTTCCGTCGCCATTTCTCTTTCCTGGCTCCTTCTCACCTGTGTGTATGAAAGTTCTTATGAGTTCATTATGCTTTCACACAATCAGTCTATCCTCCTGTTCTCTGGCCAGAGGTTTCCAGTGTAGCCTGACTTCTGTCTGCTCTGCGTCGTCTCCCAGGCTTGTTGTGCAAACCAGGTTGGAATAGATTAAACTGTCCTAGCAAATAAATACTGGTCTCTTAGTGGCTTACCAGAGGCCGCCACACTTTTCATGTTGTTCATTTTATGCCCAGCAGTTGGCTGGGCAGCTTTCTTGCTCTGTTCCTTTTTAATGGCAACCCAGGGGGCCAGTCTCCAGGACTGAATGTTCAGTGCTCCCATGCAGGAGGTAAGCATTCTGTCTTTGGTCTGATAGCCATGGAGAGTGTGTAACATGGAAGGTACACTTGATTTCATCTGCCCAGAACAGATCAGACAGAATAGACCAGACTAGACCTGCATTCTGCTCACACTCATTTGCTGAGGACTCATCGCCTCTCTCCTCGATGGATACCTGAGGCCTTGAGAATGCATACAAGGACATGGATATTTGATGAGTACTTACTGTCTTGGTCTCCATGTTAGCTACCACCTCGTATTTTCAATATAATACATTCACATAGCTTTGAAGGAGTGAAGGAGCAGCCACTTTGTCATGGGCACACTCCATGTCCTTCAGGCTATGGCGAGCTAGTGCTCTGCAAGATGAGGATGTGCACACAAAGCGGAAGACAGGATGTGAAGTAGTAAACTGTCCTAGACTGGCCTGAAGTGTTTAAATATTCGAAGTGACCAGAGAGCTGTGAGAACTGCCTGGGATAGCTGGAAAGGGAAATTTGACAGTGTTTGAAAGGTATTGGGGGGCGGGGAATAAAACAGTTTCTTTTTTCTCCTTTATTGTGTTCAGAAGTATTCAAATGAAATTCATTATTTTTGTATCTTTGGATATAAATAAAAGTATGTAACATTTTACAGTTTTTGAAATTTAAGCTACACAGGGGAAGGAGGATGGTCATTTTTGAATAAGCTTAAAATGTCTTTATTTCAGTTTATAAAATAGGAAAGGGAAACAAATGGACAAACAAGAAAATCAATAAGACAAAAAATTCCAAAACAAAACAAAGTGGGAGACATTGGGGAAGATAATATGATCAAAATACACGGTATAAAAAATTTTAACACAAATTAAAAAATGGGAAAGAGAATTTTATCACACTTTAAATTCAATTTGAAACCAGAACTTCTGAAAATAATTGAGTCTTGCTGAACGTCTGCTAGGAGTTTTGTGAACATCATAATTAGATTAATATGTTTAGTCCCTTTGGAGTGTTGCAGTGAGCAAGAGTCAGCCTTCATAATAAAGTACATCACATCTAAAGAAAGCAGCCTTTCATGCACCCTCAACTACCTCCCAAGCAGAGTGTTCAAATTCTTATAAGTTCTCCTCTATAGTTTCAACTCCTAGGGACTTGAACATGAATTATGGTTCAAAGATAGAGTCTGCTGAATAATACATGCCCATGGATAATTAAAAAGTACTCTTCCTTATGGAAGAGATGCTTTAGATATGAAGAAAATGCTTCAGATACAGTTCAGAGGCTGGAGTGTATCTGAGATTTCACCTCCACCCTCACCTCCCTTGATTCATCCTCTGCTCATGAGAATCTGTTTTAATACAACCGCTGGAGAAAACTCCAACATTTCACGGTTCAGCCATCCTTCTGACCACAATTAAGTCTGGGCAGCATTAATCACGCTGGACATCCTCATTTTACATTTCTCTATTTTCTTGCCCCCTCTCTCTTCTTATACATAAAACATCAATATGGCGAACATTATTTTGGTACCATGTAATGCTTTAACCCATGTCGACATAACAGTGTTTAAACTGGGTTAAACCTATTTATTGCTCATAATTTCTTTATGATACAAACACTCAAGCCCCTTTCCAGCTGTGTCTGTTTTCATGCTAATATCATGCTATATTATTATTATTACATGTTATGGTTTGAGTGTAAAATTTTCTCCATGGCTTCATGTGTTTGGACACTTTGTCCCCAGATGGTGACACTGTTTTGGGAGGTTGTGGAACCTCTTGGACATGGGGCCTAGCTGGTGGACATAGGGCTATTGGTGTGGGCCTTGAGAGTTTCAGTTGCCTTGTCTCTGGCCTAGCTCTTCGTTTCCTGGTCAGCACCATGTAACAAACAACTGGCTCACAATTCTGCCATCATTGGCCAAACATCTCTAGCAGCTGTTCCTTCACCACCACTCAGAACTGTGAAGCAGACTGAACTCCGATTTGTTGCTGTCAAGTATTTGAGGCAGGTGATTAATACAGAAAATTGGTGTCAAGAAATTAGATCATTTTTGTGAAGAAATCTGCCTGTGTGGTTTGTAGCGACTGGTTTGTGGAAGGAACGTGGAAGAGTTTGGACTGCAAAGTGGATGCTGTGAGAAGAGCTTCATAAGCCCCTCTAGTGGGAACGAAGACATTCAAAAATCCCCGAGAATTAAGGCCAGCCTCACCAAATTTCATAGAGAAAGAACCAACACTTTCAGGGATTTGACTAGGGCCTGTTCATGTTACTATTCTGTAGACGAAATTCTAAATGGTCTTATTAAAAAAGAAACACAGAGCCAAATACAGAGCCCAAGAGATCAGACCACTAGCCAATAGCCTTTAGCTTACCACTCGCTGCCATCCTTCCCCTGAGAGAGAGACCTCCTGTGTGACCTGTCTTTTTATTGCCTTTCTGTTCTACCTTCTCATTGGCTCTAAATCCAACCACATGATTTCCTCGTCACTGCCTGTCTATACAGACCTCCAGGTCTCTATGGTTGGTACTGGGATTAAAAGTTCGGGTTGCTGCTTGGCTGTGTCCTTGACCACACAGAGACTCTGCCTGCCATGTGATCAGATTAAGGGCGTGTGCCACCACCACCGGACTTCTGCTAAATGGCAACTTTATTTATTGACATACAAATAAAATCACATTTCAGCACAAATAAAATATCACCATACTATTCCTATTCTGGGAAAGAATGTGTCTATGTCCTACCATATCCTGAAAATTTAAGTGAGGCTGAATTTTAAAATAATAGTGTAAGAAATTTCAAGACAATATAGAATTTAGACTGTGGCATTTTACACTGATTACAACCAAACTTATAGTGAGAATTCTGATCAAAAGGTGGAGCATAAAGATGTGAAAAATATGCAGTTTGGTGAGAAAAAAAAAACACGGATAAGTATAATGTTGTGGACAAGGTTTGTGTGGGCAAAGTTGCTAAAATTGTCAAACAGATTAGTACCATTCAAGAGAAACTGGGGATTTTGTGTTAGATAATATAGAAAGTACCTTGAGGACAATACAATGCAAGCCTATTTCGAGAATTTTTCATTGAAAAGGAGAGTGCCTGGCAAAAGAGTCCCTAAATAAACAATGGCCCTATAGGGTACCCTGCCCCAGAAAGTTGCCTAAAGAAGGGTTTTCCATGGTTCAGCCACGCAGGCTCTTGGATGTTGCTACAATTGTGATCAAAGGGGGCAGGCTACATCTTGAGCTGACAGATGTGTTGATCCTTGTCCATGTGGTGACAGATGTGCAGATAGGCAGAGTACAAGTATTGGGGGGCATAGTGGCTTGCACCTAGGTTCTGAAGAAAAGCTTAAGGAAATGTGTAGCAGGTAAAATTCTACTGAGAGGCTGTGGGAATCTTATGTGGGAAACTACGAAGATGGAACCTACGTCACAAAGGTGATAGCAGGATATGGGTGAGGGCAGGTGTCTTTGTTAGTGTTTCTATTGCTGTGAAGAGCTCCCATGATGGGGGAATGTCTTTCTCTACACTGTAAATATGTGTTGCTCTGATTGGTTGATAAATAAAATGCTGATTGGCCAGCAGCTAGGCAGGAAGTATAGAGGGGGGCAAGCAGAGAGGAGAATTCTGGGAAGTGCAAGGCTGAGTCAGGAGACGACAGCCCACCGTCCAGAGAGCAGCATGTGACGGCACACAGGTAAAGCCATGGAACACGTGGCAACATATAGATTAACAGAAATGGGCTGAGTTTAAATGTAAGGGCTAGTTAGTGGTAGGCCTGTGCTAATGGAGGAGCAGTTATAATTAATATAAGCTTCTGTGTGTTTACTTGGGGGACGCAAGTGGGAGAGATTTGTTCCAACCGCTGGCAGGCCAGGACACAGGAGAGCTCCAACTACCATCCCATGACCATGGCAACTCTTATAAAGGAATACCTTTAATTGTGGTGGCTCACTTACAGTTCAGAGGTTTAGTCCATTATCATCATGGCAGGAAGCAAATTAGCATGTAGGCAGACATGGTGCTAGAGAAGAAGCTGAGAATTCTTATATCTTGATTCACAGGCAACAGGAAGTAGTCTAAGACACTGGGCATGGCTTGAGCATATATGAGACCTCAGAGCCTGCCTCCACAGTGACGCACTTCCTCCAACAAGGCCATACCTACTCCAACAAAGCCACACCTCCTAATAGTGCCACTCCCTTTGGGGGCCATTTTCTTTCAAACCACCATAACAGGGATGGAGAAAGTCTGCTGTGAAAAGTGTCAGGCAATGAGTGGAGCCCACCTAGCAGAGCCTACATGTGTTTCAGCTGGCAGAGGTGTAAGAGAAGGGCTATCCAAGCCCACTGGAGCCTAGATAATACCATCATGAGTTCCAGATGTTGGATATGGAGCTGCTGGGTTTGGTGTTTGTCCTGAAAAGTTTTGATCTATTTTCAGTTCAGTCTTCCCTTGCTGTTCTCCAATCCCTCACTTTTACAACAGGAATGTTTATTCTTCCATTTTACATTACAACTTGTTTTTTTATTTTACTGGGCTTCACAGCTAAGAGTTTGAGTGTTAGAAGAGACTTTGCATTTTTGAACAATTAAAACTTTGGGGATTTTAACAATTGGACTGAATGGATTTTACATTACAAGATTGCCATGAACTCTTGGTGGCTGGTGGTAGACTATTATGATTTGAATATGAAATGCCTCCATGGAGTCATTTGTTTGAACACTAGTGTTACCATTTTGGACATGGAATCCAGCTGTCAGATATAGAGCATTAAGGGTGGACCTTGAAGGTTGTAGACTGGCCTGCTTCTGGTAGAGTGTCTAGCTCCCTGCTTCCTGGTCGGTACCATGTAAGAAGGAGCTGTAAGATATTATTGTCTTCTTGTATTTATCAAGCTGGTGTATTAGTCACACCGTTCTTGCTATAATGGACTACTTCCTGTGAACTGTGAGCCAAAGCAAATCCTTCCTCCTTCACATTGCTTTTGTCATACATTTTGTCCCAATGTGTTGTTTAGTATCTGTCAACTTGACACAAATTAGAGTTACCTGGGAAGAGGGAGTCTCAATTGGGGAATTGCTTCCATCAGATCGGCCTGTAAGCGTGTCTGTGGGGGCATTTTCTAGATTGTTAATTGGTTTAAAAGGACCTAGCCAATGGTGAGCGGTACTGTTCTTAGGCAAGTGGGCCTGGACTGTTTAAAAAAGGAAGTTGAGCAAGCTAAAAGAAGGAAGTCAGAAAGTCACCCTCTTCTGGTTCTCTGCTTTGCTCCTTGCCACTAAGCTTCTGCCCTGAGCTCTTTCTCTGGCTTCCCTTGAAGGTACACCCTTCAACCAGGTGTGGTGTCACATGCCTTTAATCCCATAATCAAGGAGGCAGAAGCAGGCAGATCTCTGTTAGTTCAAGGCCAATCTGGTCTACATAGTGAGCTCCAGGCCATATAGAGTCATAGAGTGAGGCCCTACCTCCAAAGAAACTCTTTTTTCCTTAAGTTGGATTTGGTCTGCATTTTATCTGGAGACAGAAAGCTAGCTAGAACACAGTGGTGACAAACGTAATTCATACCCTACTGCTTTTTAGTACATTTTGAAGCCAAGCCTTCTGCTTTGTTATTTTGCTCTAGACTTTGATGATCTGGAATTATCTTCATGGTTCTATATATAAATTTTAAATATTTTTCTAGCTCAATACAGATGATCTTTTTAAAATATGTATTCTGTGAAATTTCTAAACCACTGTGGGTTGCATGGATATTTTAATAAGATTTGTTCTTCTAATTCATTAATATGTGATGGCTGTCCACTTTTTGAAACCTCCTTGATTTTTCATCAGTATTTTATAATTTCCATTATAGAAAATTTTCATCTTTGATTAAATTTATTTCTTAATATTACTATTTTTCTATTTTTGAAATTATTACAACCATGGTTGCACTCTTGTTTTTTTTTTATTTCAGATAATTTGCTCTTAAAATATAGCTATGCTACTAAAGTTTTAAGGTTGATTTTGTGTCCTGAAAGTTTGTTCAATTAGTTCATCAGTTCAACTAATTTTGAGATAGAGTTTATTCTTGCAGGCCGAATCTTAGAGATTCAGCTGAGTATTAAAGCTGAACTTTGACCAGCCAAGGGTCTGTCAAAAGGCAAGCCATTTATTATGACTATTTGGTGTTACCCAGCCTTTTATATTTCAGCTGTTTTCTGCTATGAAATCCTTGCATGCCCAGACCAATTGGTAAATAGTTCAGCTCCCCTGACCTGCTGAACCTACTAAGTTACTAACTGCCCTGCTGAGCTTAGGAGACAAGCTGGTGGGAGACTCCCAGCTTTGTTTCCTGTGCTAATGAAGCTCAGACCATCCCCTGGCCTTGAGGAGGCCTAGTGGTTCTCCAGAGCACTTTGACTGAGAACAAAAGAGGTTTTTACATATCAAGGTGAGAGCTCAAACAACATTCCTGAGGAGGCAGGGAACCAGTGCCCAAGGAAAGAAAAGGCAGGTATTTTCTGTAGACAGAGAGAGAACAGCATGGAGAAGAGAAAAGAGAATGGAAGAACTAGATGGGTAAGAACTTGAGAGGAACAAACTGAGATGGGGAAGAACTAGATTGAAGGGCTAGAAGAGAGTACTAGAGGAACGAGATGGGAGATGAGGAAGAGCCAGATGGAAAAGAACAAGATGAGAGAGAAGGGGATGGGAGAGGAGCTGATATGGGAAAGAACTAGATGGATGAGAACCTAGAAGGGACAGAACTAGATGAAGGAATTAAGAAAGAATCTAGAGGGGACAGCAGATAAATGTAGAGAGAAATCAGGCAAGAAAGGAGCTAGACATGAGAGCAGAATAGAAGCTGTGGAGAGAGAGAACTGACTCAGAATAATAAAGTGTATGAACTAAGGAGTTTCATGTACATAGATTCACTTCTTTTTATCAAAGATTAATTATTAGCCGGTTGTAGATTCTTCCTGGACCCTGGGAGGGGAGTATCGAGGGGCTGGACCCCCATAGTCCCCAATAGTTTTTCAAGTTTTCAATCTATGAAAATTCATGTCCTCTATAAATGATGACAATTTGACATCTTCTTTTCCAACTTGGAAGCCCTTCTTTCTCTTTCCTGCTCACCTTCACTAGGACTTAACTATGTTGAGTAAAACTGAGCATAATTCTCATCAGGAACCTCCTATTTCTATGTCCTTATTTAAATGTCCTACCTCCTAAAGGCATCTGCAAATTTCTTCTAAGCTACTCTGTACTGGTGATTTTGATTTTGATTTTAGGGTAACTTGACTAGACTAACACACAGGCTGGTAAAACTATATGTACTGCCTAGTTTTATGCCAACTTGACATAAACTAGAGTCATCAGAGAGGAGGGAACCTCAACTGAGAAAATGTCTCCATAAGATTGGGCTGTAGGCAAGCCTACAGGGCATTTTCTTAATTAGTGATTGATGGAGGAAGGCCCAGCCCATTGTGGGTGGTGCCATCCCTGGGCCGGTGGTCCTGGATTCTGTAAGAAAGCAGGCGAGCAAGCCATGGGAAGCAAGCCAGTAAGCAGCACTCCTTCATGGCCTCGGCATCAGCTCCTGCCTCCATGTTGCAGGGCTGCCTGAATTCCTGTCCTGACTTCCTTCAGTGATGGCCTGTTATCTGGAAGTATAAGACTGATAAGCCCTTTCCTTTCCAGCTTGCTTTTGATCATTGTGTTTCATCATAGTAATCATAGCAGTAGTAAACCTGACTAAGACACTGTAGAATTACAAGGACCTGCTGCCTTTCACAAATAAAGAATTATGACTTACATGAGCCTTCAAAGAGCACAGTGGAAAAGGCCATCATAGATTTTTGGACTTTGTCTGGCTGACTTTCACATTTTCTTGGGTTCAACAGTTCTTTGTATAGTGCCATTGTTTGGAACTATGAAATCTGGAAGTATTATCCCATGCCTATCATTCCACTGTGTGCTTGGAGCAGATTACATGTGCTATTAGTTTCCCAAATCTGAACGTGGAGAGAATTTGTGCTCAGAAAGGATTGTACTCAGAGCCCCATCTATACCCAATTCAGATCTTTAAAACAGTTCTCTTCAGGACTTTGGAGTTTATAAAATACAGGTGATATTTTTTAATTTTAATTAAAGCTGAAATGGGATAAGACTTTGGGGGATTTTGGATGCTATATATGCATTTTGTATAGTCTGGCCGTCCACTTAAGTCAAACCATAGTTTGACTTAATTTTTTTTTTTTTTTTGATGTTACAGTGGTCTGTAAGTGATACATGCTGAGTAGAAGCTGCACTTTGAATTTGATCTTCTCTAGTGATGTGCAGTGTGGTACCCTACTGGGATGCAGACATTGAACTGCAGCTCTCAGTTAGGCATTCAACCATGATGGTAGAGACTAAGCAACATGCCATAGTACTGAGTTGCCATATTTGGTTAGAGGTATTAAATAGATGCCAATCTACTGTACAATACTTTCAAGTTAAGTTTTTTTTTTTTTTTTGGCTTTTGCTGTACTAAGGATTGGATCTAGGCCTCGTGTATGCTGTGCAAGCACTCTGACACGGATATCTCCAGTCCTCCTTTAACTTTTGTATTTTGAGACTGCATCTCACTATATTGCCCAGGCTTCCCTCAAACTTGATTAATTAGTCCAGGTAGCCCAGAAACTTGTGACACTCCTGCCTCAGTCTCCCAGCTGGCCTGCACTACTTGGCTTGGCTCAACATCAAATTCTGTGAAGCTATTCACTTAAAGAATTTCTTTTAGAGGATTAGACAAACTTTACCTGATAGTAGAGCCATAAAAGCTACTGTCACTTATCACAGAAATATATAGTAATTTGAATAGAAATTTTCTTATAATAGAACCTTAGATCTGGATTAGATGAGTCACCCTCACTAACCAGGCAACTTGATTGTAGTAGCAGATGCAGAAATGTAAATCATATTAAAATTAGTTATGATACTTAAATAAGAGCATTCTGGATCCCACAAGGGTATGTTGGAATCTTTATGAAGATACTATCATTTCCATCTGTCGTAATTTTAATCATACTGCCAGTGTGATATTTTAACTGCTTGTACTAGAAAATTAACCAAAGAACCCTGTTCGTTTCAGTTTGCTTTTCTGTGGTGTTGGCTCCTGAGCAGAGCAATGAGATGAGACACCATATTTAGCTTTGCACTTAATTCAAGGTTACAAGGCTCTTTTAAGTGTATATACTGACTGCCCTGTCTTAATGCTTTTTTCTTTGCCCTCGTGGCTTACTTCCTAAATGGGATCATTGCTAATTCTCCTCCACGAGGGGAACTGGAAGTATTTTGAGAATTTAAAACAAACCAGTGTTTAGAATTTAATGAGGAGGCTGCATTACATTTAAAAGTTGTATTTCAATTATCAAGAGATTGGCCTCAGGCCACAGTAAGGTTTCTTTTCCCTTCCCTCCCCCTCTCCTCTTTCTTCCCTCTCCTTCCTTCCATCCATTTTTTACTTTGGGAGTTGAAATATAGGTTGTGTTCAGCAGTTTTTCTGATTAATGTCTCCATAGGCTTTTCTCTATGAAGACACATGTGTGTATCTGTGTTGGCTCCCTTTTTCTTACTTCGTCCTCTCTACTTTCAGAATACTTGAGTGTGTATTCTGGGGCTTCTTGGAACATTGTATTTGACCTCTTCCCTAGAACATCATTCTGTCTTTCCTGGAGCTGACTTTCCTTCATCACGCTGTCATCACGCCGTGACGATATATGGAACACGGCAGAGGAGTAGAAGAGTTACCTCTAGTTTTACCTAAATTTGTGGCCATTTAATTTTATGTTATCATTTCTAATGGCTGGCTGGTGTGCTTATATTACTATTTTTAATTTTTATATTAAAATTTTAAATTTATATGCATACATGTGTGCCTGCTTGTCTGTATGTGTACCACATGCACGCAGTGGGAGGCCGGAAGAGTAGATTCCCTGCAGCTAGAGGTACAGGCTGTTGTGAATGCCTGATCTGGGTACTGGAAACCAAACTCTGGTCCTCTGCAAGAGCAGCAAGTGTTCTTAACTGCCAAGTCATCTCTCTAGACTCTCATTTCAATCATTAATTTTATTTTATTTCTAACATTCCTGTTTTATGCCACAACAGTCTGGGCCTATTGCAAGATGAAGAGTTTAGGGCACAACTTCACAGGTTGAAGATTCATGACTACTGTTTAGAACTCAGTGGGTGTCAAATGCTCTCACCTGGGTACACTCATGGACTCTCAGTCCATGGCAGGGGTCTTCCCTGTTGGTGTCCCCTAGTTACCTCAACCCCATAGGACCACCTCACCTTGTAGCAGGAACCAAAGACATTTATTTAGTTCACGATAGATTTTTGAAGATGTGGAGCGATGTGACCTTTTCTCTAGTTATCCATTACCAATGAAACCTGTCAGTTCTACTTATTCCCTGTGAATAGGCATCGTGTTTACACAGTGGAATAGAGATATGTTCCTAGATGCAGGGCACAAAGGCAGCAAGGGTGTGGAGATGATTAACTGAAAATCGACATAGCCCTAGGGTGGGTTTTGGACTTTCACGGATCAGGACAATTTTGTCTCGTACTCAAGGAGTGAGGTCCTTCCAGTTGCCATCTGGGTTATGCATAATAAAGTATGGTATAGACATGGTGAAAACGTTTACTATAAGACACTGGCATTAGGTGAAAGTTCAGATCAACAGCAGTATCATCTCTTGCAAAAGGACCAAGCACAAATGCAGTCGGTCACTTTTGACAGACAGTTCTCCATACATCCTAGCTCTGGTAGTTTGGGAAACTCTTCTTCCAGGTCCTCTTCCTGTTGTCTCTATATCAAATTCTAACCTTAGACTCTTCCTTGCCTTCCTTCTTTTCCAAATGCTAAACTCTTCATGCATGTACTTGGAAAACACAAAGCCAAATCTCATTCTCTGCCAGAAGTAGATTATTAAGTACAACTATCTGACTATTAAAGGAGGCTTTTGAAACACACTGGGAGTTTAGTATAAAATATTTCAAAGAATTTTCACTGGACTCGTTGTGGAAAGAAAAACCAAAAGAAGAAATCTCAAAGTTGGATGGGAAGAGATGTAAGGGTTGAGGGTGGAAAGGGAGGCTATGGGAGGAGTGAATATATTCAAAACACAGCGTATGAAATTCTCAAGGAATTAATAAAAACATTGTTTACTTTTTTAAAGAAAGGATTGGCACTGCAGACACCGGAGGTTTGCTGTTCCTTGGGATCTGTGAGCATTCAGCCCAGAGCAAGGCGCTTGCTGGCTTGTTTGCTTTTAGGCAACTGTCCAGTGGACTATTTTGAAGTATAAAGGAGGTTCTGACTTTTAAAACGTTCATTGAAAGAAGAGTTTTTGCTGACCTATTTAGACTTTACCAAGCAGACACCACTGGAAAAATATGTCCTTGTCGGCTGTTAGGATGCCAGAAAAATGATGTGAAGAACACACCGGGTCCATTTATAAAATAAAAAACATTTTAAGCCGGTACCGACAGCATTCCACCTAAGGCGCTTCAGGTTTTATGGATTTCTGTAAATTTACAGAAACATTTTCCTCCCTGTTCAAAAGTTTCTTCTGACTCTTTTTTTTCCTGTTTTTGTTTTTGTTTTTCAAGACAGGGTTTCTCTGTGTAGCTTTGTGCCTTTCCTGGAACTCACTCTGTAGCCCAGGCTGGCCTGGAACTCACAAAAATCTGCCTGCCTCTGCCTCCTGAGTGCTGGGATTAAAGGCAAGTGCCACCACTGCCCGGCTCTTCTGACTCTTGGAGCATAAAGTTTTACTGTTTGATATTGAATTTAAGAAGTAATAGATATGTGGGACACTAGTTTATTTGAATATCATGTTAATCTTTTGACGTGTCTAAAATTATGGCTGTAAATGCATTGATTTTAGAGCTGTGTATGTCACTGATGAACTGCACATCTTGAATTAATTGGAAATAGGATTTCCTGCACAGACATATTTGTTCTATGTAACTTTTTTGTGCTACTATGTTTCCAATACAAGGTCAATGCATATTCATGAAGATTACTTTTTGCTAATGAGATTGAAATTGAGAAAAAAGTTGATAGATTATGTTATGGTGGATACCATGTGTCTTATGAATGTTGGTAAAATCATTCTGAGTTTAAAATCTTAAACTTGTTTGTATGTGTATGTGTGCATGGCTGTGTGTGTGTGTGTGTGTGTGTGTGTGTGTGTGTGTGTGTGTTTGTATGTGGAGAAGGATATTGAGTGTCTTCCTCTGTTGCCTTCTACCTTATTGCCATAAGATAAGGTTTCTCACTGAACTGAAAGGTCACCATTTTGGCTAGGCTGTCTGTCTAGCCAGGTCTGGGAACCACCTGTCTTTGCCCTCTGGTGCTGGGGTTACAGGCATGTACAGCTATGGCTTTTTACATGAGTATTGGAGATTGGAAATCAGCTTTTTATGTTTGCAAATGAAGTGGTCTTGCTCAGTGTGCCTACTCCTCCACTCCTTAACTCTTAAATTATGCTGGTGAACAATTTGGATTTGACTTGGTATCATTGGCTCATGAAGTGTAAATTGTTACAGGTTGGCTATATTTTCTACAAGCAACAATAATTTTTTATTAAGATATTTCTGTAATAATAATTAGCATTAACACCTAGCATTCACTGAATACTTCCCTATGACGGGCACATGCTAAGCAATCAACACATTATATGTATCATTTGCTACCACCATCCAACACAGTGGTCACTAGTAGATGAAATGCATCCTGTGAGGTTAGGTGACTGGATCATATAGCTGATGATCTGTGTAGCTGGGCTATACCAACAACTCTAAGATTTATATAGCACATAATGTAACACACTGAGTCTTCCCATCAACCCAACAACATGTAAGGATAATAGAATAAATAGTGAAATGCCCTAGAACTTCTCAGTTGGCTTCCAACTGCATAATTATTAGCCTGTGAAATTTGTGGTCAAATATGGAAACCACTAGCTCCATGTCATAAGCTAATTAACTTTTTTTTTTTTAAAGTACAACTGTTCATTCATGAGCTACATTCAAGAACTCAACGGTCCTTTGTGGCTAGCGGGTACTATATTGGACAGCACAGATTACAGGACACTTCTGTCACCACAGAACACTAAAGTGAGCAAGGCTTCTCTCTCAGTCTCATTCTTGCCTTTTTCTGATAACATTTCTGTGAAACATATGGACTCCAGGGAGAGATTTGGGAGACACATTTTATGGGCAAAACCTTAACAAATTATCATTTGAGATGGATCTACTTTGCTGATGACTCACTTCATTAATTTTTAAAATTCTCTTTATTATAAATTCTGAGAGGAAAAACATTTCCAATATTGTCCTCAAATTATATGATCCTCACATCTTGGGATCTGTGACTGACTTTGCATGGATTCTGTAGCTGTTAATATCTTTATATTTAGGAATGTTAGGTGCTTAAAATACTTCCTGAGACAAGCGGTATGAGAGTATTTAAAGGTTCTCTCAAATTTGGAATTCTTCCAATAAATAGATTTTCAGGTTTCTCCGCTAAGGAGAATAGTGCCATTTAAATGATGTTTCCTTCACACTGGATTCCGTATCTTGTCATTTGAAAAATGGCCTTGTCCTTTGGAGATGGTGCATATTGTTCTATTTTAATGTTATTTCATGAATAAAACAAACAAGGGGGAGTGGCCTTTCCTTGAATATCTTCTTATTCTTACGGATTTGTAAGTAGTAGTCATCATTTTTCACTTCTTGACTTTAAAATGATTGAATAAAAGGAGAAAATGCAGCTTATCATCTGTATGCTGACATTATGGGTACCTGCTGGATTTATTCTAATTTGTGAAGGTGCGTAGAATGATAATTTCAGAATTGATGGGATGTATTCCAGATGGAAGCCTGTTTCTATGGTAACATTGGGTGCAACGTTAACTAAAATTGCATATGAACAAGATGATTCCCCTTCTCCAGAAAACTCATTAAAAAAAATAAAGTGAAAAGGGGGCCAAACCCAATTCCACTTCCCCATAATGTTTAGCTGTGTGGATTGTGTTAAATATCCTTAGAAACAATCAGTTGCATAACCAATATGTGCTCTCCAAGGATCACCTTACTAGGTCAGTGCCAGAGGACCTTGATTAAATAGGTGTCTTAGCATTTCTAGTGCTGTGGTAAAACACCAGGACCAAAAGCAACTTGGGGAGGAAAGGATTTATGTCAGCTTACAGCTTGTATTCTATCACAGAGGCAAGTCAGAACAGGGACTCAGGGTAGGATCCCAGAGGCAGGAACTTTAGCAGAAGCCATGGAGGAACTCTGATTACTGGCTTGCTCCTCATGGCTTTTTGATAGCACCCCGGGCCACCTGGCTAGGGGTGGCACTGCTAACAGTGAGCTAGGCCCTCCCACATCCATAATCAATCCAGAAAATGCCCCACAAGGTTGCCTACAGGCCAGTCTGGTAGGGGCATTTTTCTCAGTTGAGATTCCCTCTCCTCCAATGATGCTAGCTGGTGTCAAGTTGACATCAAACTGGCCAACACAGTAGGTAAGGAAGCTCTTAGTGATAGGTTATGTGTGGGAGCATTTCTCTAGCGGGATTAAGACACAAGAAGCCAGAGTGAAGTGGGGGCCTGTGAATAAGCATTTCTGACACGGAAGCAAAAATTAGAGGAAGAGACTACAGTGGGGTGAGAGGAAAAAGTGGGGCAGTTGGAGATGGAATGGAGACTGTAAAGATTCAAAGAGAGCTGCGCTATCTTAAGCTTCTTGGAAAGTTTTAAAGAAACAGTCATGAGCTCCAGAGTGTATCATAGGGGGGAGTTTCATCACCTGGCCAGGACTGGGAGATAATTCCCATTGGGTATTTTAAGTTGATGTTATGAATAGAGGTACAGACTGTCTGTGTTACAGGTTCTGTTTTCAAAGATGCCTCTGTACTGAGCAGCTTTGGAAATACAGATAGGTCTTTAAATGGAGGAAAGTCAAATTTGATTACTCTACAATATGATAAATATAACTTCTTCCAGAGGAATGTCTGACAGGTTTCCTGCCTCCTGATAAACACTTGGGTTTCCAAAGCTGTTCAGCCTGCCTCCACTACCTGTACAGATATCATTTGATGCTGTGGTATTGGAGGCTCAGAATATTGATGCTTATACTCGGGCTGTAGCTAACACTATGAATTAGAAACTGTCCTTTATCTCTGACCCATGAATATTGGGTCATCTGCCAGCATCTGTGAATATGTGGCAGCCCTCTATGAAACTGGCTCCTTTCCAGTTCTCAACAGTTACTCTGGCTTGGAAATGATTTCCCCCTCCATCTACTCAAGCCCCATAGCCTTTAAAAATGATTCAACAATCAGGTCCCTGTTTCTCTGAGCTCCTGGCAGGGTTAGAGGGCTGCTGCTCATGGATACAGTGGGTGATTCTTTTCATTAGATTCCTGGCAGTTCCTCTTACATGTTTCCCAATATCTGTCACTTAAAAGGGCACAGAGACTTAAAATTTCACACATTCATTGGCTTATACCAGATTTTTTATTTAGTAATACTGCCTAGTTTTAATATTTTGTGATGGAATTGTATAAAATTAGTACATGGTAAATTTGTTTAGTTGGTTGAATTTTTCATCAGTAGATTACAATTCCCCAAATGAACATTGATATCTGCTTAGTGGGGTTGGAATTTCCTATTCTTCCTTAGTTTTTTTTTTTTTTTTTTTTTTTTTTTGGCTTTTTAAAAATTTCTTATTTTTCGAGACAGAGTGTCTCTGTGTAGCTTTGGAGCCTGTCCTGGATCTCACTCTGTAGACCAGGCTGGCCTCCAACTCATAGAGTTCCTCCTGCCTCTGCCTCTCGAGAGCTGGGATTAACAAGCGTGCGTCACCACCGCCCGGCTCCTCCTTAGTTCTGGTTGCCGTAAACTATTATTCAGTATTCATTCTATGACTTGCCTGAATGTGACAATGTCTTAATAAGACCATCCTAGGAGAATTTGATGATATGCTAATATTCAAGACACAGAGAAGACATTTAAGTATCAATCAAGAAAGACTAAAAATTTAACTATAAAGGCAAAACTGCCTTTGGATACAAGA
Source organism: Peromyscus attwateri (assembly GCA_902168425.1). Taxonomy (NCBI): domain Eukaryota; kingdom Metazoa; phylum Chordata; class Mammalia; order Rodentia; family Cricetidae; genus Peromyscus; species Peromyscus attwateri. The sequence goes on along the minus strand of CABHPP010142152.1, from coordinate 56,751 downwards.
GAAAAGAAACATTATTAGATTCTAATATTATTCCTGTTCTTTTCCATTGCAGAGAAACAAAACACACTTGATTTCCTAACAGCATAAAATTTCAACTTGTTCTCCATTGGTGAGAACGATATAGCATTTGCTCTAAGATTCTTCCAGCTTAACCTCCCCATTCCAGGCCACGACAGCTTCTAAATTCCTAAAAACAAAAACAGCAGCAGCAGCAGCAGCAACAACAACAACAAAAACCAAAGGCTTATAAAAATTTCTGCAAACTGCAAATTGTAAAAGCAACTTCTCCACTAAACAGCCTGAGAGTTACGCCTTCCATTCTCTTCACTTGCAAGTTCCTGTGGGACAATGTGACCTTTGGAAAGACATACAAATTAGAATTTTAATTTGCAATTTTACTCACACTCTAGAAATATGGGAATTCTAATGCGTGGGCAATTAACTTGTCAATTTGTGCCCAATCTTGTCTTGCTAATGTGCAATGATTGGTGTGAAAAAGAAAAGAGCCTAGGTAAATAGGAAATATGACCTATAATTTATAATTATACACATGCATTGACTTGCATTGAAATTATATTTTAATACTGTGTAGCTTTTAACCCTTTGAACTAGGTTTTTGGGTAAATGCTATATTTTATTTTGTTATTTCATTTTGGAGCTTTTTTTTCTGTTTATATGGCTTAATTTGTATCACTAGTCAGAATGCCCATCTGTTCTTTATGGGTTCTGGGAATAAAGTGCAGATTGTACATTATTTTTTTTTTCATAGAGAACGAAGCAGAACACAGTTAAAGGAGGAACACATCTGCATATTTATGAGGCAAATAAAAACAACACAACCATTAAAAAATTTCAGTTTACAGGTATTGCAATTACAAAAATTGGTTTGCTTTTCTTTCAGGTTATTTCTCTTTCAATTTTTTCTCTGATAGTGCAGATAAAGCAGTTACAGGAGGATTAGAAAATATTTGAAGACACTCAGACTATGTCAATTCCCAAAATATCTAATTTAAAATAAAAGGAACTAAATCTTGTCTCTATCTTTGATTATTTTATATTTGTCGTCAGCTGGCTGAGTGAAGAGTTCTCAGCTTTGACTGTTCATGCCTACAAACGTGTTATGAGAGATCATTTAATTTACATACAAAGCTCATAGGAACTCATCTTTGCCACTAGGAAAGACTACACACTTTTTTTTTTTTTTTTTTTTTTTTTTTTTTTTTTTTTTTTTTTTTTTGGTTTTTCGAGACAGGGTTTCTCCGTGTAGTTTTGGTGCCTGTCCTGGATCTTTCTCTGTAGACCAGGCTGGCCTCGAACTCACAGAGATCCGCCTCGCTCTGTCTCCCGAGTACTGGGATTAAAGGCATGTGCCACCACCACCCAGCAAGACTACATACTTTTTGAGACTTCAACCCAAGGTGGTCAAATTCTATCCATCATATCTATCATGTCTGGGGGACAAATCTGCTGAGAAATATACACCTGGTCCATTCCTAAAAGTATAATATTACATTGGTTCCTTGTCTTTGTACTCAGGTAAAGGGTATATAGAATTTCCTTAGAAAAAGACCTTTACCCAAATCTCTGAAATGTGCTGTGTCCAGATCTTCTCTCAGAAAATATTTTGCAGATAAAATGATTTCATAGGGACATTTTTTTTTTCACAGAAAATTTCCAGAGTTTAATAGTGTTTGATAGAACCATCATATTAAGCTTTGGGTATAATGAAGAGCTAGCCATTGTTAGAACTGGTTGCTGACTCTATCACTTGTAAGTCTGATAGACAACCATTTCTGAGAATGTTTAACATTTATAAAATGCTGTTGAACAGCTTTAGGATGGAGTGAAGACCATATGTTAAAAAAAAATTTAATCCAAGGTCTGCCACAGCATCTGCTGCTCCACTGTGGTACTGAGACATGCCTGGAGAGCCTGCCCTTAGCTGCCATTCACTCCCCATTCACACTCATGGAGTCCATTCCCTTTCACAGTGTGCTGGAGGGTAATGTGCTCTGGCTCACACCTTTCCAATGATTCATAAAAAGTAGCACTGACCAGGCCGAGTGTGTGGTAAGACATTGGTAGCATATAAGAACATCTTTGAGATTATGTTACTCCAGAAATATAAGCTGATTTAAATGTATAGGAGTGCAAATCTGCATAGTTTGGATTTAGATCATAAACCAATAGTTTAATCACATTTTCCAGTAAGTTCTTACATAGTAACGGTGTGATTCCATATTATTTTTAATGCATGTTAGATAAATAAAAAAACCAAAATATTTATATTAGGCATTATTTCTCATTCTGACTAGAAATACACATAAGAATAGAAAATCTTTTTTTAACTTACAGTGATATTTTACTTGAATACTTGAAAGCTGTCATAAAGAATCCTATTAATTTTTTGACATTGAGCAGTTTTCAATCCATCGATTAACTGCTTCTTATCTCATTTCTGCCCTATATTTGATTGAATTTATGTAGATATTATATTTCTATTCTTCCTCCTTTTTTCTTTAGCTCATATAATCTTCATGTAGGTTGGTTGTGGTTGATGGACTTCAGAACGCAAGATGGAGACTAGGAAGCAGACTGAGCACATTCTTTGGAGTTTGGTAAGACTGAACCTGAACCTCAGCTTGACTCTTTACCACCAGTTTGGTCTTAAGGCAATCAACCTCTCAGAGGCCCAAGTTCCTTATTAACACTGGATCAGGAGCAGTTACTTTGCACCACTGTTGGGCAGATTCTACAGAACACATTTGAAGCATGGAGGGGGACCACTCACATAATGTCTGGTGGTACCAATCTGGTCCTCTTTGGCATATATTATTTATAAATATCAGGAAAGAAATTCGGCCTCGAGACAGTGATTCATACTTTACATCAGACTGGATGCTGTCTCATTGTTTCCAGGGTAACCAACCATCCTGTCAGCCTGGAATGAGGGTGAGAGGAGGTTCCCAGGATATGGACTTTTGACACTAAAGTTGAGGACGTACTGGGAAATCTAGGGAGAGTTGATCACCTGAGATGTTTTACTATATACTATTGAAGATGAGGGTCAATGTTTTTGAACAGACACTATGCTTGTGAATCAAAGTCAAAGGTTTGCAATGATGAAGGGCCGCTCACAATAAGAATTAGGATAATTAGGTTTTACTATGTTTTGTGCATTTCAGAAACAAAATGCCTGCCTCTTGAGGAGACGGTCTTTTTTTTAAAAAAAATTTATTCTTCTCTCATACAGTACATCCCAGCTGCAGATTGCCTTCCCCTCCCCCCCAGATCCACTGCTTCTCTGTTTCCCTTCAGAAAAGAGCAGGTCTCCCAGGGATATCAACTGAACATGGCATAACAAAATACAATAAAGCCAGGCACAAATCCTCATATCAAGGCTGGGTGCGGCAACTCAGTAGGGGGAAAAGGGTCCCAAGAGCAGGTCAAAGAGTCAGAGATACTCCCTCTTACCCCCACCTTTCAATTCCCACTATTAGGAGTGCCACAAAACACCAAGGTAAACAACTATAACACATGCAGAGGACCTAGCACAGACCGATGCTGGCTCTGTGATTGCCTCTTCTGTCAGTCTCTGTGAGCCCCTATGAGCCCTTAGTTGATTCTGTGGGTTGTGTTATACCAATGTCCTCAACCTCTCTGGCTCCTATAATTCTTCTTCCCCTTGCTTGGGGTTCCCCCAGCTTCAAGGGGAAAGACCCAATGGAAACCTCCAACCTGGGTGGGCTATCCCGCTAAGGTTTGTCTCTGGGTCTCTGCATCTGCTCTCATTACCTGCTGGAGGGAAGCCTCTCTGATGGTGATTAGGCTAGGCACTGATCTACAAGTACAGCAGAATATCATTGGGAATCATCTCATTGATTTTTTTTTCTACCCCAGGTCTCAGGGATATCCAGCCTCAGATCCTGGTAATTCCAGGCAGTGTTGGGCATGGGCTCCAGAAAGGGTTTTTCTTAATAGAGCTGGGTAGCCTGAAAACTGGAACTCACTGGGAATGAAAGGTAGCAAACATAACCAAGTGATCTAACTGAGACCATGGCTTCAGCAAGCTAATAATTAACACAGAGTGTGAACTGTCCTGCTTCGTGACCTCTGATTTGGGGTTTTATTCTTTAGGCTTCAGTTCTGATTGAAGGGAGGATGACTTTGGATCTCTTGGAGCTGAAGTTGCAGACAGCTGTGAGCCACCCAACAGGGGTCTCTCTGGAAGATCAGCTAGTGTTCTTAATTGCTGAACTATCTCTTCAGCCCCAAGTTTTATTATTCTATATATGAATATTCTTTCCTTTAACCTGAACATTGATCTATATATACTTGGAAGCTGGGAATTAAGTAAAGAGTGACATTTGCATTCCAGGGACTCCCTATATATACAGACGTGCAAAGCCAAGGCTATATGAGCTTTTTGATGGCGTGGTTGTTTAAAAGTCCTAAGTCCTTTTCCAATTACTTTTAGCAGTAATGCCCTTCTGTTGCTTCCTTGGCTGAGTCTTATTAACATACAGTTTTCTGTCTCAAATTACTTTGCTTCATTGCTGATGCCACACACATCTGGTGTAAATGAGGTCAGGTTGCCTGGTTTGTCCTGAGAATAGCCTTGAGTGTGCTGTTTTAGTCTAATGTTTGTGTGCGTGTTTGTAGAAAACAGAGAGATAATTTGGCAAATAGCTTTGACTCTAGTTTAACCTCACATAAAATCATTATCTTAATTAAAAAGAAACTAGATTTAGAATGGACTCCCCTATCCATTGTGTGTCTATGACTGTGTTCAACCACATATAAAGTTCTTAGGTTTTGTATTTGTCTCTGAATCAATGGATCTTGACTGAGCTGTTTCTTAGAATGACTAGGATCAGAATTTAGGATTGGGTTGGAGTATTTAAGAAGTGCTCATGCCTATGGCCCTTCTCAGGCCAAATAAAGCTGTATTTCTGGAGGGGGTCCGTGTATTTGAATTCTTTTAAAAGATACCTTTTTTTTTTTTTTTTTGAGCTAGGGTTTCCCTGTGTAGCCCTGGCTGCCCCAGAACTCACTCTGTAGACCAGGCTGGCCTCGAACTCAGAGATTTGCCTGTCTCTGCCTTCCAAGTGCTGGTATTACAGGTGAGCGCCACCACTGCCTGGCTAATACCTTGTAATTTTAACGTGATCTTCTCAATAGCTTTAATGTTGGCAATGGGTCAAAAAATGAGGATGGCAAACAGTTCCCAGATATCAGACAATGTGTAGCAGATTTACTGTAGTTAGATGGAGAGAAGAATATACATTCTGTTTTGAAGACGTTCTCCCTTTCGTTCTCTGGGGAGCTCTTCAACTCTCATGTCTCAAGGGAGAAGTGTGAAGCTGTGCACAGTATTTGATGTCCTCCTTTCTGATGGGTGTGCTGAGTGCAGGTCAATGCAGGGGCCAGCATCTGGAGAGAGGCAGATGCTGTAACTGCCTGCTCTCTCAGGCAGCCCCGCTAGACCTGTGCTGGAATTAGGAAGGAAGTGGCTCTTATGGATGGAACCCGCAAAGCAGATTTTCTTTTCTTGAGCTCTGAATGTACACTCTGGACGAACCTCAGGTGAATGAATTTCAGGGATGAGTCCACTAAGCGGGAAGGAGGGGAAGGGGGATGTGTCCACTTGCAGAAATGAATAATAAAGGGGCCATTTTGCCTTATCCTCCCCTAAATAACCACCAGCAACCAACAACCGAGCAATTAATTGAGATAATCATTAGATCAGAAGAAATCTAAACTCTTCTAAGATTGAGTGTGAAAGACTGAAATTTAGTTCATAACTTACACTAACTAGCCTAGGAACACGACAAAAAACCCAAGTGGTAATATCCTTGAATGACCACTTGGCTATCTATCTCATCCCTTGAATCGCCACCTTGAGGAAACAAGAACAAATCATCTGCTGGCCCCAAAGGGTGGCTCTGTTTCCTAAGGTCCAGGAACAGAGCCGGCAGGAAAAGCAGTAGTGGAAGGCAGGGGAAACTGAGAGCAGATTCTAAAAATACTCAAGGAGAGCAATACAGGGTCATTTTGTATACTGAAAGTTAAGGTTGGGACAATATTACCAAGAGGCTGGGTTTTGTTGGATCTAATGGTTTTTCCTTTAAATTTATAAACACACACACACACACACACCCCTACCCCAGCACATACCCGTGGCTGGATGATGGGGATAAGAAAAATTAAGACTCTGTGCTCAAAGTTCTTTTTTTTTTTTTGAGGCCTTTTGCTGTAACACGAATTGCTAAATGATCTTATTAATAGAAAACCCACAGCCAGATTTTGGGGTGAAAGCTGAAAGATCAGAGAAGCAGAGCAAGCCAACCATGTTCTTACCGCTACAAAATCCTCAGCCTCAAGAGAGTGAGTTCCTGTTTCTTCACGCCTTATATACCTTTCTGTATCCTGCCATATTACTTCCTGGGATTAAAGGCATGTGTCACCACTGCCTGGTTCTGTTTCTCTCATGTAGCCCAGTGTGCCCTTGAACTCACAGAGATCCAGACAGATCTCCACCTCCCAAGTGATAGGATTAAAGTGTGCCACCACTGTCTGACCTCTATGTCTAATCTAGTGGCTGGCTCTGTCCTCTGATCCCCAGGTAAGCTTTGTTGGGGTACACAACATATCACCACATTTTGCTTCTTTATTCATGTGTTATTTTCACTTGATAAATTTCAGAACTACAGATAAAATTCAGATTTTTGAGGATTTCAGATGTGAAACAAGAAGTTATATTACCAGAAAGTGTTTTTGCTGGTTTTGTGTGTGTGCGCGCGCGTGTGTGCATGTGCACATACATATGTGGGTGTGCATATACATAGAGGCCAGAGGTTGATGTTGAATGTCTTCCTCAATCTCTCTCCACCTTATGTTCAGGGTTTTTTTTTTTTTTTTTGACATGGCCTCCCACTGAGCCTGGCCCTAAACAAATTGACTACACTGACTGAGAGGCAAGCTCTAGGGACCCATCTATCTCTGCCTCCCTAGTGTTGAGATTACAGCGATGTATCACCACAGCAATAGAAAAGGTTTTTGCACAGAAGAAGTGTAGAATAACTTGAAGGCGTCAACGTTTTTGAGACAGGGTCTCATGTGTCATAGGCAGGCCTGGAAGTTGCTAAGAAGCCATCTCTGTACAGGCGTGTGTCCATCCGTGTCCCCACCCCCCGCCCCCCCAACACCTTCCCCAGCACGACAGACTTCCTCTGAACTGTGTGCTAACATAAACTCTGCTGCTTTAGGTTGTTTCTGTCAGGGGTTTGGACACGGAGATAAGAATCTCTTATCTTACACATAGCACTGTGATTAGGTGTCAGCTGTGGCCTGGGATAAGTTGCTAACTTTACTGCTACACTTAGTAAGCTGTTTTCCCAGCTCAGCTGAACCTCTACTGTCCTTTCCATGGTGTCTATTTGCTTATAGGGCTGGTCCATCCAGTGTCAGATCCGGGTCTTTCCACCTCATCTGCGAGTGAAAATCCAGGCTTTGGAAACAAATTCCAAACTCTGGCTCCTCCCAGTGGTTCTTGATCATCTAGACCAAGCTTCCCTGTGTGTTTTTCTGTCAGACTTGGGTAATTGCAGTATGCACCTTCTCTCTAGAGTTTATTCTTACCTGTTCATGTTGTCATCGCTGTGTGTCTGTCCTCCCTGGGCAGATGACAGTGACCACCATGTTTTCCTTTATATATACTTCAAGAGCCAGTTTCATGAAGATCAGTCAAACAGACCCAGTGTCCCAGGGGATATTTTTAAGGTGGTTACTATTTGCTGTCTTGCGTTTCAATTACTAACACACACATCTTTATTCTTCTTCAATATTGTAAGGGTCTTGACATTTGGGAAATTGCCTTTTTCGGGTTTGATTGCTTTGGGGTGTTCAAATCTGTATCCTGCATATAAAAGTAATAGGTCTTTACTAAACATTGCTGAAATAATACTTGCCTTTGCAGAGTAGAATGCTTTGCACCTTACAAAGCTTCCCTACAAGGAATAACTCACTGAGTCTCATAATGACTTTATGGGAGTCCCCACTTTGCAGGGGTCTTACAACATCAGTGAGGGGAAGCGCACCAATGGAATAAGAGCTCAGATCCGAGCTCTCTGACTGTAGAGGCCTCTGCACTCTCTTTTATAGTTGGCTGTCTCTGAGAGGAAATGCAGCATCATTTCATCCGGGTGAGCGCACAGAATGGCGAACACACGACTGGAGGTGCCAGGTCACCATTATACACCGTAATTCTCTTGGAATTCTTGTAAGCCTTTTTATGGGACAAAATGGTGTTGGGGAATATCATTTTAAGGCGTGTTATTTTGTTTATGTCACATTTGTTTAACTCCGTGAAGCTGTGTTACTTTGTCTGTCTAAAATACCTGATGGTCTAATAAAGAGCTGCCAAGAGCGAGGCAGGAGAAAGGATAGGCGGGGCTGGCTGGCAGAGAGGATATATAAAAGGAGAAATCTGGGGGTGGGGGAAATAGCCAGAGAAGGAGGAGAGCCTCAGGGGCTAGCCACCCAGCTACACAACCAGCCATGGAGTGAGAAAGAAAGGTATACAGAAATAGAGAAAGGCAAAAGCCCACAAGGCAAAAGACAGACACGTCAACTTAAGTTAAAGGAAACTGGCAAGCATCAAGCCAAGCTAAGCCGAGCATTTATAATAAAATAAACTTCCATGTGTGATTTATTTGGGAGCTGGGTAGTGGGTCCTCCAAAAGAGTGAAAGAGAAAAAACAACAACAAGGTGGGTCTTGTTAAGAAGGGATGGGAGGTACTGGGCTCGTGGCCTGATAAGAGGGGGTGGGAGGTAGCCAGGCTTGTGGTCTGATAGGAAGAGACATTTTGGAAAATAGCACCTAATGAGACAGATCTTGTACTAAATTTAGTTTTAATGTTTCTCATTTGAGAGAACAGCAGTGCTGTGATTTGTCAGAAAGTGCTTAATTTTAAGGCAAAACCAAGAATTGCTACCGCACCATTTTCAGTTGATTCTGCAGTAAGGATAACTCTGGACACCGTAATAGAAATGAATACAGCCAGTGCTGTAGGCAACGCTACCAAACCCTGAGGCTTTTAAAAAGTGTTTCAATTTTCCTTTAAAACACTGCTTTTTTTTTTTTTAATGATGATTTACAATGTAGCCAGAGCCAACTCATTTTTCTTTCAAAATAGCCACTCACAATAACACACCTAAGAGGGCCTATCATTTAGCTCCTGAACATAATGTGAAAGCTATTTTTTTCTCATCTTTATTGTGCTGTTTTTTTCTCATCTTATTGGAAATATTTATGGACAAATTTATTATGGTGCAAATCTATAGCCAAATGCCATTCCCTAATACTGCACCAAGAGAAAGATATTTCCTGGTTCCTCCTATAGTTCTTGCACATAATTTTACACGTTTAAACAATGTTCTGTCAGACAACAAAGCTAACAGGAACAGCTACTATGATGAAAACCTTGTGTGGCTGTGATTTTTCTCCATCTGCTTCTGAGCCAATTCTATGTAGCAGGTTATGCTCAGCAAGGCCAATAATCCTGGGTCATTTTTTTCTTTTATTGCTTGGTTGCTACTTTGTTCTACTCCACTGCGGAAGTTTTGGGGAGTACACCAAGTTTTGGGGAGTATACCGTGGGCATGCTGATTTCCTTTTGAGGGCCTCCATCTCCACTCTGCTTTTCTCCTTGTCTCCCTTTTGAGCTCTGCCCGAGAGCCCATTTCGCCAGGCAGGGCAACTTCTATTTCAGATCTTTTCCCTGCACATCTCCTGCTCTTGACACCATGCCTTCATCCTTGCAGCCTGAAGCCATCACTGAATCTGTGTACAGGATTCTATTGGATCTCTATTTTCTTAAAGTAATCTATATCTCCCATCATGATCTTGACATCCCTCGCCTGCAGTATCTCTCCTCTCTCTCATCAATTGGATTCCCGGAGCTCAGCCTGGTGCCTGGCCGTGGATCTCTGTATCTGCCTCCATCTGTCACTGGACAAAGGCTCTATGATGACAGTTAGGTTATTTGCTAGGCTGGTCACCAGAGTAGACTGGTCCAGGCACCCTCTGGACCACTGCCAGCAGACCAAGGTGGGGTTAACCTTGTGGATTCCTGAGAGCCTCCAGAGATGACTGGCTACACTAGTGGAAGCCTATGAACTGTGGACTGGTGACTGTGGAGCCCCCATGGGTCTGGACTAGGCCCTCTGGACACGGAAGATGGTTGTTTGGCTTGAACTGTTTGGGGGGCACCCAGGCAGGGGGATCGGGATCTGTCCCTGGTCTATCTATGGGCAGGCTTCTGGAATCCAGTGTCTGTGGTGTGACACCTTGCACAGCCTTGGTGACAGTGGGAAGGGGCTTGGACCTGCCTAGGCTCAGTGTGCTGGGCTCTGCTGACTCCCCATGGGAGACCTCGATTTGGGGGATGTGGGGATGCAGGGTGGCTCAGGAAAGAGGGCTGGGGGGGGGGAGAAGGGGGGGGGGGGGGTCTGTGGATAGCATGTGGAGTGAGTAGAAAACTTCTTAATAAAGAAAAATGAAAAAAAAAGTAATCTATATCTCAATTTGCTCTGAGTTTTCGCCTAAGGACACAAAAGCTTTCCAATCTGTCTGTGCCGTTGGCTCCTCCTAGTACCCAACTTTAGGGAGGTTTAGAAGCCTATGAATGGGGAAAAATAATAATTTAAGCAACGGCAAATAATTTATCTTATTACCAGGAAGATATCTTCTTCTATCTTGGTGTTGCTATGAGGGCACTTGGTGTTCCTTATGTCCTGTCCTGATGGAATTTCCAAAGTAAAAATCCTTTGTAGACAACAATAATGCCCTCCCCAAACTATGTCAGTCAGTAACTAAAGACTTTTTTATTCAGGCTTTTCATTGTAGCAAATGGTTTGATTTTCAATGACAAGATTTTAAAGGTAGTCTAATATCAGAAAAATCATAAATATTGGCATATTTGTTATTTATTTACCAATGACAATCTAATAAATACTTGCTAAATCCCTAAATGAAGAATGACACACAACTAATATTTTCTTTCTTTCTTTTTTCTTTTGGTTTTTCGAGACAGGGTTTCTCTGTGTAGCTTTGGTGCCTGTCCTGGATCTCGCTCTGTAGACCAGGCTGGCCTCGAACTCACAGAGATCCGCCTGTCTCTGCCTCCTGAGTGCTGGGATTAAAGGCGTGCGCCACTGCCACCCAGCTCCAACTAATATTTTCAAAAGCTAAGTCACACTTTATCCCAAATTAAATGCTGTTCCTTATTGTTCAAATTATTGCAACTCTCCGCCCACTCCCCACACTCATAGTATATGATTCATTTCTCAGCATTAAACTAAAGTGTCATAATTTCTGTGACATGTTTTGAATCTCTCTGGATGGTACCAGCCACTTTTACTTTCCTGTAGCTGGGATACTTTGCTAGTGGCTTGGTTCTACTTGTTTCTTTGAGCCCTTTCAGGTGAGTCGAGATGTATTTCACCTTTGAGGTATATATATCTATATATCTATATCTATTCATCCTTGAGGACAGAGAAGGCATTGTCTGTGCTTAATATGGTCTTGGTCGAAGTTTTGATGGCTTAGGCAAACATAATGATTGACTGCAGTCCGTAACGAATGATGTATGCTTGATATTATAAACGATCAAGGTTCCTAAATTATGAGACTTTAAAATCCAATACAAAATGTGATGTGGATAGAACTACAGAGCAAGATAGAAAAATTACATTCTAGAAAAAAAATTATAGAAAAAATTTTCAGAATTTCCTATAGTGTGTTATGCACATTCAGTTCAAATTTTCTCAGATCCATTCTCACTTCCCTACTCACTCAATTTTGCATTCTAAAAACAAACAAACAAACAAACAAACAAACAAACAAAGACCAAGTCTGATTTGTACTGCTCAAATAATCTGGAATGTGTGGTCTCCTCCCACTGAAGCATGCTCGACTTACCAGGAGCCAAACTCTTAGAGGACACTGACAAGAAAGTTAAACAAGTGCTACTGATAAACCAAGTCAATAATAAAGAATTTAGAGTAGGAACCGGGAAACAGCAATGGTCACAATCCACCTGACATTTTGCATGCAGCGTGTTTATGACTCCTGTTTTGGTATTTTTGCCAAAGCACTGCTGTGGTAAACCCTTGAACATACCTCCATCAGAGCACTGATTTGGTCACCAGTAAAAGTGACACACTTTTACCAACATTTGAAATCCTTTCATGTAGGAGTTAATGGGGGAAGGAAAGTAAACTTGCATGGGCATGTGCTCACGAGCATAGTCATAAGTAGGCGAAGACTCTTGTCGGAGAAACCTGAGGCTGGTATGGCTTGCTATGCGACATTTCCCTTAGCAACCTATTTAATGCTTTGAGCCTCATTTTGTCACTTGTAAAATGGCAATGCTGCTGAGTTATGTCCATGAAAAGAGAAAACTTTTAAAAGTTTGGGCACAGTTTCTGGCAGCGAGGATGGGTGCCTCCTTCTACCGTTCTAGAAAGAATCCCACGGGAAGCCCTTAGCCAGCGTAGACTGAGATAACACCAGTCTGCTCCTTCCCCACCGCTGTCACCAGCCTCATAAGTCCTGCATATCCTGACGACTCCACAGGTACTCCCTGAGCTGGCCACCTCCTGGAATCACTGAGCTGATGTTGGTATCCAGGCGTCTCCTCACGGCTATAAGCTTGGTCGTTAAGAACAAAGGCTCTTTATCACCTGTCCAGGTGCCGGTGGCCACGACTATTCCTGGCATCAGTCACGGTTTCAGAGAGATCTGAAGTGAAAGACGGTAGAAGGAAGGACTCCTGTGGGTGCCCTCAGGAACCACTGGAATGTCTGTGCATGCCTTTGCGGCTTTCTGGTTAGCTGCTTGCCTGTGAGCCTACAGTCCACACGGCTCTGGGTGAGAAAAAGGATCTTTTAAAAACCGTGGGCTGCTGGCAGTCTCCCCCAGTTACTCAAATGTCTCTTTCTGTATAGTGGTTTTCTCTCTCAAGGTTGTAGCAGTTTAAATTAAAAGCTGCAATTTTGACCTGCAGTCAGAGTTTTGACTCTTGGAATTTGCTATTTTGTGAGATATGTGCTCTGTGACTGAGTGACATCTCCATTGAGAATTCCGTATGTTGTATGTGACATAGGATTACATTTAGGCTGTGTGAAAGCAGATGCATAAGTTCTTTAAGTGACGTGCGTTTAAAGGGGTAGTGGAGTTTTGTGTGATGTCCACTCTGTCCACAGCTGTGTACAAAGGGAACTCAAGAAAACTTGCTAAAGTGTTGTAAGAGTGAGTTATCCCGAGGTAGAAAAACTACCAGTGATTGTTTTATTTTCTATTGCTGTATTTTCTAAAATATTTGTATATTTCAGTTCCAAAGCAAAGAAGCTGTGTTGTATGTATAAGAATGCATATACACATATATACATATATAGACATACATATATGTATAAAACAAAGTTACTTAATTAAAGGTACTCAGGACATTGGTCATCATGAATGAAAGTGTCTTTTAGGCACCTATTACTGGATCTGCAGCGATTGTTAGTGGCCTTTTTGGTATCTATTCACAATTCAGTCAGTAGACTAAGGTGTTTTCTTCATCACTAACTTCAGATGTCTTCAACTTAATTTCTTTGCCAAGAAAGTGGGATGGTTGCATCTATTTTGTTGGATTTTTTTAAACATAAAAACAGGTTATAATTCAAAAGTCCAGAGTTATTTGAAACTGGAAAATATTTTCCCTGTAGAAAATAGTAAAAATGATAACATTTCCCAATAAGCCCTTTTAAGCCAAACAATAGCTGATTTATACATATAAATATTGATTAGATTCTGGGATACTGAAGAAACCTATCTTCATCTGTGCAGGGGGGACCCTAGGATGACTGTGACTTATAATAAGTTTTGATTTTGCCCAATCACTGGGCAAGCTTTAGTGAAACTTTTCACTATTAGGATAAGAATTTGTACTGTATCAAGCTGATGAAAGAAAATACTAGCCATACTTTCAGGAGGGGAGGCTAAAATCTTTTTAGATTATGGATTAGCTTATAGAAAAATGTCTGCTGTAAATCAAACAGGGGAAGGTGCATAGGAATCTCACTTATACAACTTAGGTAAAACATAGCTCTCCTTGTTGGATTGTTATAAAGTACAAAAGAGATTATGCTGAGAAACATTCTTGAAAAAAAATCAGAGTATTTTGGCCAGGAAGGTATTGACGGTGAGGTGAGCTGGAAGGACAAGCTTTTTTTTTTTTTTTTTTTTGGTTTTTCAAGACAGGGTTTCTCTGTGTAGTTTTGGTGCCTGTCCTGGATCTTGCTCTGTAGACCAGGCTGGCCTCGAACTCACAGAGATCCGCCTGGCCCTGTCTCCCGAGTGCTGGGATTAAAGGCGTGGATCACTGCCCCCGGGGCTCGAAAGACAAGTTTACAGCAGTTTCGTGGGAAGAGAAATAGAAGTGTAGAGAAAGCTGAAACCACGCAATGGAAGGAAGGAGACTATCATTTGGTTTATCTTGATGGCTCTAGGTGGATTTATTGATTCTTTGGGAATTTCACATCATACATCCCATCACTTTCATTTCCCAGTCCTTCCATGTCAGCCTCCACCCTTGTGACCTCCCCTCCCCCCCAAAATTAAAATAAAAAGAAAAGAAAAGAAACGGGTCCAACTTGTGTTATGTATGTACTCATTGGTGAAACTGGTGAAACTCTCAGTGGCGCGCTCCTTGAACAGAACTGAGTCGTTCCCCTCCCGCATCCCCACCAGAAGCCATCAATTGTGGAGAGCTCACTTCAGCTTCCTTATCACACTTTTAAAAAGCCTTCGATGGCTTCCTGTTTAAGTTTTTACTTTTTTTGTGGTTGTGGTGTTGGTGGGGTGTCGGGGTCGGGGTAGGGGTTGTTACAGAAGCCTTCCATGTCCCTCTATTTCAACTGTGTGTTTGCAATCATTGGTATCGGTATCAATGCAAAAGTAGTTTGCTTGCTCTTTACAGTCAGCTGGAGCACAGATCATGGGCTTCCACATGTTTCCTGGCGACAGCACAGATCACGAACTTCGCCACCCCCAACCCCCATCTCCCCATTGCATTAGGACCGAGGACCCAGAGACAAGATCCTTGGAGGCAGCCTGAACTATGGACATCAGGTGGCAGCACAGACCACCCACATCAATATGGCCCCCATAGGGAGCAGGGCCTGCAGACATGAACAAGGTCTAAATGAACCACCACTTACTGAAGCAGAATGAAAATTGAGTGAGGAATAAAAGCAGAGGGGAATGAGTTACAATAGCAGAATAAGTCAAGCTAATTTTTTTTTGTGTGTGTGTGTGCCAGGTTCTGTATTAAGTTTTAATTTAATTCTTAAAGTACGTTCACAAAGAGAGTGCTTTTATTATTTGGTGTTTATAAATAAGTAAACTGAGTCAGAGATACTAATTTTTCTTTCAGCTAAAAAGTAAAATTTCTAGAAAGCTAAAGTCTAAACCTCAGCTGCGTGGCTTCCGAGCTCACTCCTCAGGGTTGGCTTTGTTAGCTAGAAGGCTCAACTTGCTGGCGGTTACTGAAGAGAATGTCCATGGCTAATCTAAGGCAGAGCTGATTTTAGTTGTTCATTTTGTCTTTCTTTAACGGTCTTTGGTGAACAATCAGAGTGCTTTGTATTCCTGTATTTATCTTGAGAGCAGTCCTAAAATGGAATCAGTCATAACACTTCCCTTATACACGTGGAAAATAACAAAGAATCAAGTATTTGTATAAAATCAGTTTTTTTTTTTTTAAACTCAATAATGGGAAATCAAATTCTTTGATTCCGCAGCTCAGGTTTCAAATTTCAGGATTACACTGCCACCTAGTGCAGAAAGATCATCTTCCCACCAAGCAGAAAGTAGTGAATGGGTATAAGATGCCATGGAATTCAACATAAAGAATATATGTTTAAGCTTTCTCCTAAACAAAGAAAAGAATTTTGGGATTAATGATCTTCCTATGTTTTATTAAAGAAAGTTAGCATGTAATTCAGGAGCTCAATTTTATTATTAATATTATTGAGTTAATGAATGATGATAGTACAAAAGAGGAGACATAGGTGTCTATAAATATCCTGCCAGGCATATTTTTAAAATAGATGTCTAGTAAGGAATGTATTGCATGTGTTTTTTTCATGAGCTCTAGAGGTCTCAGGAAGTTGTATGGAGAATTCTAATTGATCTTAAAAATAAAAACCCAGCGTCAGATATAGGGGTAAATGCTGAAAGATCAGACAGACAAAGGAGAAAACCACAGCCACAGCCACTTCTTACCTCGCCAACTCCTCAGCCTGAAAGGGGGCCGAGCTTCTGTCTCCGCCCAGCCATATCACTTCCTGTCTCCACCTCCCAAGTACTGGGATCAAAGGCATGAGATCCCAAGTGCTGAGATTAAAGGTGTGTGCCACCACTGCCTGGCTTCTATGGTTAACTAGTGGCTAGCTTCACACTCTGATCTCCAGGCAAGCTTTATTTGTTAGAGCACAAACAAAATATCACCACAGGAAGTCTGATGGGTTAAACTGATAATTATTCAAAAATCCTATTTAGCAAAAAAATCATCATACATTTACAGCCTACAAATCAGTACCTGTGACAACATAGGGGAGGGGCTTAAAGGAGTTGAAAACATGGCTTGAATAGGCAGAAGTTCTCAGTGGACCATTAGCAGCAGCAGCAGCATTTTGGAGCCTGTTAGAACGCAAATTCTTGGACCTGCCTGACATCTTGTGAATCAGAAGCTCTGGGGCTGGAGCTCAGTAATCTGCTTTAAGCACCCTGGTGGTTGATTCTAATGTAGCTTTTGGCTCCACCGTGAGAAAGGAAGGCTTGCCAGTACACAGAGAAACATGCGGAAGGGCCAGCACGCATGGTTTGGAGGAAGCGAACGAGGCTTAGGACACGAACCAGCTGCTGTAAACGTGGAGACCCACGGGCAGCAAATACAGCAACAGCTCCCTGAAGCACGGGCGCTATGGGAGTGGGACGGTGGGGAATTGATTTTTCTCTTCCTTGGGTAACTGGAAATGATTATATTTTAGAGGAAGCAAAAATAATACTCTGAAAAGCTTTGGGGTAGGCGAGGTTAATGCTGCCATTTTTTTTTCCTTGTATTATTCTTCCATAGTGAGAGCACATTTATTTGTGAGTGATTGCCCAAAGAAATAACTGTACCACGGGGCCTCTGTTTGCTTGCTCTGAGTCTAGATGATTAGGCTACAATTACAGGCCTAGAACCAAAATAAGCAGATTTAAAATGGAGCTTTGATCATGGTGGAATTTCTTTACAGTAAAACATAGCCCAGTGTAGGACAGTGGGAGTTTTAGTTTTATCAACTCTCTGATTGTTAATCAGGCTCTCAGCCAGAGAGTTCTGTGATAAATTTCAGGCTCTAGCTGCGCCTAATTTGCAGCACCCTGACACAATTTACCCGTGCTACCAGGCATTTTGGATCTTTTAAAACACAGACAGATTAATAAAGCTTAAAACTAGATTCCATTAGGAAGTTAGTTAAAACACTCCTCTTCGTTTGAACCTATAAAGTAATTAAATACGGCAATCACAACATCTTTAATTATTGCTATCAGCTTATCATTACTTCATGCAAAATCACATTTAAAAGAAAAACAGATAGTTGTGTGGAAACCAAGGAAGTTGCCCTACTGTTCTGTGAGTTTTGTGTGATGCCCCAAGTCCTGTGTCAGGAAGTAAGAGGCATTTTAAGTGGCCACTGTGTTCCATTCCAGTGTAACGATGAGTTGCAACCCATTACTGGTTCTGAAATCAAAATATTGAGTTGATCATCTTTCCTAAAAAAGGAAATAGAAAACAAAACAAATCAGAAAATAGAGTATAGTATATTTGTTAATATTCTGATCCCGCCCCTTGGAGCCACCCTCTGCCCTGACGTAAAAGTCTTTTTTTAAGGAAGAAGTCTGCTCATTTCTCCCATTTCTCTCTCTCTCTCTCTCTCTCTCTCTCTCTCTCTCTCTCTCTCTCT
>CABHPP010142152.1:11569-38677 GCA_902168425.1 Peromyscus attwateri | reverse complement strand
TCTCTCTCTCTCTCTCTCTCTCTCTCTCTCTCTCTCTCTCTCTCTCTCTCTCTCTCCTCTCTCTTCTGCTTCACTTCCACAAGATGTGCACCCCTCAATCACCTTCTCTCCCTTCGTCTCTCTCTGTCTTTCTCTTTCTGTCTCTCTGCCTCTTTTTTTCCCCTGCTTTATCTCTCTATTATAATAAACTCTCCATGTGGATGCATCGTCTGGGCTGTGTATCACTGGCCGCCGCCATGCCCAGCCAGGCGTGCATCTGCCCCGCCTGCAGCTGCATCTGCCCAGTCCGTTTCCCTGCATGCGCAGGATGCGCAGGGTCCCCCTGCATAATAATAAATCATAACAATATTCACATGCATAAGTGTTATTTTCTGAAACTTTTGCTTTAGTTTTGTGTATAAGTTGTTCAAATTGGTTTAACCTATCCTTCAAGCAACATCAGAATCCCTTTCAAAGACACACCTAAAAGTGTCATTCTCAAAGACTTATTGTAGTTTCCATAACAACCAGAACAAAGTCTCAACTCCTCAGTGTCATTCAAGATCTCTCACCCAGTTCCTCCTATTCAATATTTCACAAAATTTCCTGTCTATTGAGTTTTCAAGCTCAAAACCAGAAATGTATATTTTTTTTGTGCCCCTAATCCTTCCCTTTCCAATCTGTTTCATCAGTCTTATCTCGTCATTCTCATTCAGTCTTTTTTAACATTGATCACCCTAGAGCAGTCTTCCCTGGCTCCTTCATCTAGATCATTCTCTACACCTCTCTCTAGCACGTTTCCTCATAGTTTTTACTTGAATTCCAACCGAAATCGTCGTATAAAGGTGTTTAGTGTCTCTCTCCCTGTCCACATGTAAGCTGTATGGGGCAGAGTCCTGGTCCTTCTGTGCTGTAACTCTAGGGCTGAGTTCAAGGTTTGATGCAGGAGGGGCACATCTGGCTAATTACGAAAGTCTCTCTGAGCTGAGTTTGTTATTCACCCTGTGTTTTCACGCTCCCCCCTTTTCTCCTATGATATATTCTGTTTTCTCGCCCAAGATGTATTGGTCTTCCTGATTCTGCTGGTAGGCTTCTTTCTATTCATTCTTTCAGATTTCATCTCCTGGATGAAAGATTTCCCTATGCCCTTGGACTGAGTTCATACTTGACAGTCATTTTTATTATCAGTAGTGTAGTCATTTTTCATTCCCTGCTACGTTGTGAGCTTCCTCGGGGCAAGCGTGTGCTTATTCATGCTTTTTTTGGTCTCCTCAATTCCTAGTATGTATTTGGCACATACAGTTATTCAATAAATGTTTATTGAATGGCTGGACAAGCAAATGAAATGAACTATATAATCAAGAAAGATGATTGTCTGTGACAGAGCTCCCTAATTTAAGTTACAAGTAATGAGTCATTTTGATTTATGGAAAAGGAAAGAGAGTGTGTATATATACACTATAGGGTATTTGTGTATAGGGTGGAGAGTTAAGGAAGGCACAAAATTAATTATTCAATATAAAATCGATCACTTAAAATGTCATATTTTCTTACTGAATTTATGATCAGTGGTGAATGACCGGTTTTCCTTTCCATGTGGCTTTTCAGGGAAGAATCATTAAGTAAAATAAGGGGAACAGTATTAATGATGAAAAAAACTGGACCTGGAGAGATGGCTCAGTGGTTAAAAGTACTTACTACTGTTGTAGAAGATCTGAGTTCAGTTCCTAGCACCTGCGTTTGTTGGATCACAGTTGCCTGAAACTCCAGCTCCAGGGGATCCAATGCTCTCTTCTGGCCTCTACAGGCAACTTCAGTCATGTGCAAAATCCTACACACATACACATACACATAATTTTAAAAAGGGAAAATATGGAAAAGCTTAAGGGCCTTTGACTTCAGGGTACAGCTTGATCCCGACCAGGATCGATCCTGCTTTCTGTGATACCTTAATGTCACAATAGAAAATATAATTAATGGCAGATAAGATAGATGGAGCAGACAAAAGTATCTTTAAAGGTTATATATAGCTTTGTTTCCTCAGATTTACATTTTTGTTTTAATAAAGCTGTTACCTTGTTCTTCACTATTTAAAATAAACAGCCAGCCTGGAAAGAAGCCTTGTCACTCATGAGCTGGCTTAGTTTTCTCTTGAGTCTTTTATCTTTTATTTAAAGCCTTGTTCACTTGCTTCCTTATTTCAGTTGTAGGGATTTCTTCAAAGTGGGCTGGGGAGGGGCAAACATAAAGGTGAGTCTCAAAAACCCTTTGAAGGATTTCTGAAACACTTACATGTATAGGGAAATCTGCCTCTTTTTTTTTTTTTTTTTTTCCTTACAGATCACAAATACAGAGCTTGGATAGAAATTCCTTTTGGGAAATGCCTTTCTCTCTGCAGATCTAAGGCTGGCTTGTTTCCCATAATTTCAGGCCGTTAGGAAGCTCCCCAGAGGCACACTCCTCTTTTTTTTACCTTAACTTCAACTAGCTTAAACAAATAAGCAGGGCTCAGACCATTCGTAGCTCTCTGTTCTGAGCCAGGGTAGGTGCTTTAGGGATTGGGAATTTTTGATAGAGAGCAGGCCTTGTGGCTAGAACCACACAACAAGAAGAAATGGATGTCCCTCTCTGGGAGGGAGAGGAACCACCAATGAGTGGGCCAGAGGAAAAAGCTACAGAAAGAGAATGTGGACACTAGTAGCATTTGCTTGGTCCAGGTCCAACCAGAGGCTCTCCAGCAAGCAGGGAGAGGCTGACGTAGAAAAGACCTTATGGGAAGCACCAGCAAGTAAGGGCTGGGGATCTGGCTCAGTGGATGATGTTTGTGCGGCACAAGTCTGTGGAGCAGAGGGTGGCTCCCGGAACTCCTGTAATGGAGAGGCAGACCTGGGAGCTACCTACAATCTCAACACTAGGGGAAGTCCCCAGCACAAGCAGGCTGCCTAGATGATCTGGAATTGGTGAGCTCCCTGTTCACTGAGAGACCATGCTTTCTTAAATAAAGTGGAGAGTTATGGAAGAAAACACTCAATGCCAGTTTTGAGCCTCTGCAGGGTCATATATGTGTGCTCTATCCCCCAACACATGTAAATATATATATATATATACATATATATATATACATGTATATATATATATATAGGCACCAAAATAAAATAAAAACAGCATTATTACTTGTTCTATAAATTAAATAAAAATTTAGCTAGTTAAAAACATGAAAATAATTCAAAGAAGCAAAACCACCTCAAAACTATTAGACACCACAACTTATGGAGATGACTGGTCCACCTGACTCTGAGTGCCTGTGTTCATCTGACACATCCTTAGAGATGGAGCCAGAAGCAGGTCGTCCTGTGCTTGGGGAACTGGGCCATGGGGCTTGCTGTTCCTTCTCCAGAGGTGCTCATGTTCAGGAGGAGACCAGTGCACGTGTGACACTGGGGTGGGTACATCATCTCTCTAGGTCTGTGATCCTAGTGATTCGCTGTCTGGCTGTTTATGAAAAATAATGTGTTGTGTACTCCCTGGCATATTCAATTCAACACGATTAACGTCAGAGACTGAGAGCAAACATGTAAAAGGCCTGAGGTCACATCGTATGAAAATTTCCAGTGGTGCGTTAGAGTTGACATGCGATGAACAGCTGCAGTGATGCTTGGGAGAGGCGCCCGGGTCTGTATCCTAGCCCTCCCATCTAGTGAATAATGATGTGGTTAGTCTAACTTCATGTGTGGTTGTGAGAACCGTGTGCTACTAGGCTGCAGGCACGGTCAAGGGAGGGAACACACACAAAGAATTGTTATCAGGATAGTAAGGATGCCGAGGAATGAGTTTGGTGTGAGGTCCTTTATCTTTGCCAATCTCATTTGGTTCCCCCAGTAACTGTTAGGGAACGGTTTTCATCCTGTTTTATAGACAAGATAGTTAAATATAGGGAGGCTAACTGCCTTGCTCACGTTCATATAACTGGTAAGCCAGGAGAAGTAGGTCTAAATCTAGGTTGACAAGGCAGCAAGGTTCCAGTGCATTCCCACACCTCTGCCTCCCAACAGGAGCACTAAAAGCCTCCTCTGTGCCCTTATAACAGTTCTAAAAGCCTCCACTGTGCCCCTATAGCTGTTCTAAAAGCTCCCACTGTATTCCTATAGCAGCTTGCTGCATTTTTCTGGTGAAAACTCCCCACATCCTGATTTTTTTCTTTTCAGCAAGGCTTTTCCCATTCAATCCCTCCTTCGGTGTAACCTTGCTAGCTTTGAGGGCACGCCCCTGACTGGGCCTGGGCTTCCAGGCTGCCTCTCCCCACCCCTTTCCTTTCCCTCAGTTTAAAGCGTTATTAGACATCCCTGATTCACTCTCTTTGCTTTTAGCCCTGTGAGGGGCAAGAAAGGACCAAGATTGGGGCCAAAACTCAGAGTCCCAGAAAGATTGAGAAGGGGTCTTGGGGGAGCAGTGACTCCCCTTCATCCCCTTCTTCTTAGTGACTGTTATAAACCAAAGAGAACCTACCGGAAAAATGAAGAACTGCTGGTAAGCCCACAGCTCCGGAGGGAGCTGGGTGAGGAGTTTTGCAGTAGTGGTAGCATAAGGGGGAGGTGAGAGACGGTGAGAACCAAGGGAAGGTCGGAGGTAGAGACAGATGCAAAAGTATAGCAAGCGAGTAAGCGTTTGAGATAGAAAAAGGAGAGGCAGCTGCAGAAAGAGAGAGAGGCAGAAAACAAAGATAAAAGTAAGCAGAGACAAGAGTAGTGTAGAAAGTGAGATAGTGAGATACTGAGAATTGTGTGACCTGGATGGCAGGAGCCAGAAATGCGTTTATCCGCAAAATTTCTCGGTGAGCTTTCAAAATGGAATTGAAGGCAGTAGCATGCCTTGGGATTTGGTTGCCTCCATCAGTCAGGTTTGGCAAGTTTATAACATGAAATTAGTTCCCATTGGAAGGGATTCCTATGTGGGTCATTTTTTTTTTATTCTCTCCTCTTCAGGAAAATTCCAGTTTTCTTCTTTGCATGCAGTTTTCTGGGACCCTGGGTATCTGCAACTCCTAAGCGTCGTCCAAGTAAGACCCATGGTTTATGGAGTTTGAAGTAGCTCTTGCTACTGGACGCAGGCAGCACCGTGATGAGGCAGGGTTGTGGTTGAGTGAAGGCTGATTATGCTCGCAAGGGTCCTTCACACTTCCCCTCCTTGTCTTGCATTGAGGAGATGGGTTGGTTGATTCTGTGCTCAATGTTGAGCCTGGAGAGGGAGTCCCCACTGTGAGCACAGTAGGCAGGAATGAAGGCTGTGCCTTTTCTAGGGTCTAACATGACGCCTCTTTCAGATGGTGAATGTTAAATACTGAGTAAATGTATGGATGTATGGATGGGTAGATGGATGGATTTCCCCAAAACACTGGGGTCAGGAGGATAAGAAGAAAATATTTGATGTACTTTGCTGGGTAGGCCAAACTTTCATTATTGTTGTTGTTGTGTGTGTGTTTGTGTGTGAAGTCTAAGAAATCTATTACTAGGTGAGTCTTATCAATGCAGGAGGGGGCATGGCAGTTATAAAAACTCATCTTTGGTGGTGACGATTCCCCAGGAACTGCACTTGCCTGGAGCCCCATTGAGCCGTCTCAGGGCTGACTCTGTAACGTCATTGTATATTTAGAATTGGTGGTGTTTAAGGACTATTTCTAGCCCACCAGAAGTTTTCCAAACAGGCTTCTGACCCATGCTGTCCAGGACACTGTGCAGCTCTGGCTCTAAATGGAACAAACCCTCAACTTCTCCAGGCAGGAACATTTTCCCGTCATAAATTATTACTATAATTCCATGCTTTGTGTCCCTTCAGGAGGAGAAGCCAAAGGTGAATGAATTCTGATCATTGAGGCATCCAGTTAAAGCTGTAACTGGCCCATATACTATACACATGGCCTATAAGCAGAGTCGTATAACAGTGTATTTTAAGCAGCTGCTTGGTTATTAATATTATTAAATATTAAATTAATTAACATCTTGTAGTGGGTGGATTGGATGACATGGTACTGCTTTTGCAGGGTTTCCTGCCAGTCCCAATGGTGGAAGTGAACTGTGTCCCAAGATCAGGATTGGTCAAGATGACTTGCCAGGCAAGTAGCACTGTGTTGTACAGTGAGTGCAAGCTTTCCAAGTGTAATTTATTTGGGGAGGAGATAGAACCAGTCTTACTTCCAACTTTCTTTTTATATTTCCTTTCTGTAGGGTTTGACCTGATTTCTCAGTTCCAAATTGAGAGAGCTGCATCTCGGAGAACAGTCCAGAGGGTGGTGGGCTCCACTACGTTGCAAGTGGCTTATAAGTTGGGGAGTGATGTAGACTTCAGAATTCCGACAAGGTATTCTATCAAAAAGAGCCTAATTATCTTCCTTTAAATGCATTTAGAAATGTTTACAGCAATTCAGTGTTACAGATTTTTTTTACTGTTTGATATTTCTTGGATTATTTTATTTTAAGATGAAGGGCTTGGGTTACAGCTCAGTGGTAGAGCACTTACCTAGTACGCATTAGCCAATGGGTTAAGTTGCCAGAACTTCTAAAAAAAAAAAAAAAAAAAAAAAAGAAAGAAAAAGAAAAGAAAAGAAAGAAAGCCAAAGGAATGTGTTCCCCTATCAATCATTAGCACCTGAATACCGCTCTTCATGTTAGGTTTATAATTTACTTTCCATTCCAGGAATAAAAACATCACTGAGACTATTATACATCAATTCAGGACATGTTCTTAGTAGTTTGCTTTCTGTTTTTCTGTAATTTGTCTGGTTTTGACTGAAAGGACCCTCTGTGGAAGGCACCAGGAGTGAGGCATAAATTTAACCAGCAGCCACAGTGTGGTTTGAAGGCTCACAGTGGAGCTGTTCAAGTGTCCTGGTGCTGAAATAAAACCACACATGCAGTCTTAGGTCCTAGACGACACCAAACAGAAACGAAATGGAAACAATTATAACAGAAACACTAGCAGGGATACACGTAAAGCTTTTGTGTGATGGCTCTCTGTTCCTGGAATCAATCTGTAAATTCTTTATCACTGAGGTTCTTCGGTATATGTGGGTTGAATGAGTGGCGTCATTCTCTGATCTAGGTTTTGTATCATCAGCATACCTTGGGATCAATATGATTACTATAGGTTTTTGGAGTTTTTATTATTTGTATATGTTCATGGTACAAACTAATGGTTTCACCACGAAATTTTCATACATATGTATCATGTACTCCTCTGGGGTCCAGCTCCGATTCCCTCTTATTCCTCCTCCTGAAATAGTCCTCATACGCTTTCACAACATATATATATATATATATGTTTATTACTATTACATATGAAGTGTTTTAATGCAGTGTAAAAATAGAACTAAAGATTCCTTTGGTAGATAAAAAATTAGGATTTTGATGGACATTAAGTTGTATAGTAAAACAGTGATTTAACTACAATAATGAAAGGATATCCTAGAAAATTTGTGCATAAAGTTCAAATGTCTTTCAAGTTAGAAGAATCTGATATAAAATGAAAGAGGGTAGAAATTCACATTTTAAGCAATTTGTGTAATGAAAGAATGGTCCATGGTATTTACTAATATTACTCTCAACTACTTTATAACATGGTGGCAAAAGGACACTATCCCTGTTGTTTAATGTAGGAGGAAACTGAGTCCTCAAAGTTTAGTTTACTCACACAAGTAAGTTAAAGGCTTGGTGCTCGCTGGGAGGGCTGAAATCCAGGCAGCATGGTTTTGGAGCTGGTGCTTCTAACAGCTACTTCACACTGATCCTGGACACTCATTCACATGTGGAAAGCTTAAAGGTACTGTTCTAGTTTTGTTTCTGCTGTCGTGATAAAACACTGTGACCAAAAGCCGCTTATGGGAGGAAAGCATTTATTTGGCTCCCACTTCTGGGTAACAGTCCATCATTGAAGAAAATTAGGACAGGAACCGAAGCAGGAACTCCAAGCAGAAACCATGGAGGAATGCTGCTCCCTGGCTCACAGGCTCACACGTAGTGAGCTTTCTTATATAGCTCAGGACCACCTGCCCAAGGAATGGTGCTGCCCGAGGTGGGCAGGCTTTCCTGCATCAATTAACAAGACACTTCCCCATAGACGTTGCCCAATAGACTAATCTGATCTGGGTTGAGGTTCCCTTCTCAAAGACTCTAGGCTGTATCAAGTTGACAGTTAAAGATAACTAGGGTAGGTATGATAGCAGCAACTCTGGCTTTATTTATTTGTTCATTTATTTCATTGCCTAGATGGTGTTTTCACCTAACGAAATACTAGCTGAGTTCCAAAATAAAGCTCGAAGTTGTTGTTTCTCTTATAATAAAATAATGACACGACACAAATCCCTGACTACTTTTCCCTTCCATGGCTTGAAGCACCATGTGGGCTGAAATTAACCTCAGTTTAGAGACTGATGGACTTGGGATTGTACAGTTCTCTACATCCTGCTCATCTTTTCTATTGTTTTTCTCTAAGTGCTGAGAACCTTCAATAAGTGATGTTCACAGGTCATGGTCATAACTAAAGTCTCACAATCTAGGAGATGATGGAGGAAAGAAGGAAACAGGAGGGATGAGATAAAAAGGGAGGCGAGGCAGAGTGCTGGGTGATGTGCGGTTCTAGGTACATAATAAAATCTCTCTTTTTTTTCTGTTTTCTCCGAGGAAGATTTATTTCTATCTTGTCATTATTTTTAGGATATCTCACATTTTATTATGAGATTCCATACATGTTTTTATACACTATTCTCAATTATTCCCCTCTTCCACTGCCTTCCCCATGCCCCTTGTCCCCAACCCTAGTTGGTTTGGAGCAAGTGATTTAAACCTCAGTTTATAAGTTAAAAATTAGAGCTAGAAGGGAAAAATGATGCCATAGGATTACTATATAGAGCAAATATTAATTCCTATAGAGTGCTTGGACACTCTTAGCAGAGAGCTGGAGTGTACCAGAAGAGAAAATTGCATGTAGGGTAAGCCCTCTCCTTAATAGATTCTTTTTTTTATTTATTTAAAAATTTTTATTTATTTTTGAAGAGAACTTTATATGAGTATTGGATTTACATCATTTTCCTCTCCTCCTCCCACCAATTCATCTCATGTCTCCTCTGCTCTCTCTCAAATTCCTGGCCTCTTATTCTTTTATTGCTATGTAAATGGACAGACACACAGACACAAATACACACACACACACACACACACACACACACACACACACGCACCCTAAATGTATAAATACAACCAGCTGAGTCCATTTAATGTTGCTTGTATATATATTTTTAGGGCTTGCCAATTGATACAAGATAGCCAGTTAGGGGACTCATCCTTGGAAAATATTGGTTCTTCCCCTCTCATAGTCATTAATTGTCTGTAGCTTGTCATCTAGCATGAGGCCTTGTGAAATTTCCCCTATTCATGTTGATATGTCAGTTGGTGTTGTCACTATTCTGGTCTTGTTTAGGCAACCATATTGCTGAGATTTCATGGGTGCAGCTGTCTTGCTCATGTATAGAAGACACAATCTCTCAGCAGTTATCTTGGTCCTCTGGCTCTTAGAATCTTCCCAGCCCCTCTTCCACGATGCTTGCTAATCTTCCATGTAGGAGTTGTGTTGTCGATGTATCACTTTGTGTACTCACAGTTAGTGCTTTGCATTTTGACTAGTTGAGAATTTCTGTAACGGTCTCTGCTTCAAAAAGAGCTTCTTGGATAAGGAATGAGAGCTACACTTATGTCGATAGAAGGATATGTATTTTGAATGCAGTTAGAAACTGTACTGGTTTAGGAAAGTGTCACTGGTAAGTTCTCCTATAGGGTCCATGACCTCACCAGCCACAGATGGTTGGCTAGGTTTACAGTACCAGGCATGAATTCCCTCATATCAAGTAGGCCATAAAGCCAATTAGATGATAATTGGTTGCCCCCAAGATCTAGTGCCATGGTTGCGCTTCTGAAATATTTTGCCATGCTGGTCACTGTTGTGGTCTGTAGACATGACAGCTATGAAGGACTATTGATTGCTTTTCTCCCTTGGCAGCTTGCACAGGGCACTGGAAGACAAGAGCTATTCCTCAGGGAGAAGGCTTTCAGGTTAGACCCAGTTCAAGTCCTCCAGGCTCTGGGTCTAAAGTGTGTGGTATCTTCAGCAATAAAGACTTGCCTTCAGATTCCTGGAGGAAACCAAGAGCAGTGGCCACACTTATATTATTTAGAGAGTCTCTTGACTCCACTGGCCAATGAGTTTAAAGGAGACTTCTTATGCCTGGGACAAGGCTTTTTGTTAAATTGTCTGTGACTCTTAGGGGGATCATTATCACCCACATGGCATAACTTTATTCAGACTACATAGATATGTGTATTTATGTATGTATATTATATGTATTTTTTTTTTGATTTTTTTTTTCTTGGTTTTTCGAGACAAGGTTTCTCTGTGTAGCTTTGCGCCTTTCCTGGAACTCACTTGGTAGCCCAGGCTGGCCTCGAACTCACAGAGATCCACCTGCCTCTGCCTCCCGAGTGCTGGGATTAAAGGCGAGCGCCACCAACGCCCGGCTATTATATGTATTTTAAGCAAAAAGAGTACAATGTGATTCTCTATGGCTTTTTCAAATATCATTAGTGTTATTTAGCCCTTCCCACTGTATTCCCTTTCCATTCTTCTCCCAAGCAATCTTTTCTGTTTCTTGCAGTTACCCTTCATTTCACCTGTATTAGGCGATTTTCCTCCCTCAAGAGATCCTTCTCACTCCTCCACTACCATGGTCCCTTCTTACTTTTTTGGTTCCTGTCATTACTGGAGGTTATATACTCACATGTAGAGATCCAGAGCTGGGAACAGCAAGGAAGAGCGCATAAGGCATTAGTTTTTCTGGGTCTGGGTCACCTCACTCACAATGTTTTCTACTTTCACAATTTACCTGAAAATTTCACTTTCTCTCAAAAAACTCAGAAAAAACATCTATCCTATGACCCAGATGTGTCACTCCTCAGTGTATGTCTGAAGGACAGATACTTGGTCAACAGTGCCCATTGTCACTTTATTCACAATAGAAGCTATCATTTGTTTGGGAATGTTGTAGCTAGAGTTTTCCTACCTGGCCCACGGTCAGGACAAATCTCTCTCACCTGCCAGTCCCACAGCCGCTCAGACCCAACCAAGTAAACACAGAGACTTATATTGCTTACAAACTGTATGGCCGTGGCAGGCTTCTTGCTAACTGTCCTTATATCTTAAATTAATCCATTTCTATAAATCTATACCTTGCCACATGGCTCGTGGCTTACCGGCATCTTTACATGCTGCTTGTCCTGGCGGTGGCTGGCTGTCAGTGACTCCTTCTGCCTTCCTGTTCTTTTAATTCTCTCTGTTAGTCCCGCCTATACTTCCTGCCTAGCCACTGGCCAATCAGTGTTTTATTAGCAACACATTTGCCATACAGAACATCCCACAGCAGAATGTCCTTCAACTGATGAATGGAAAATGTGGTACATACACACTATGGAATTTCATACCTTCTTTTTAAATTACTCATGCAAAAGCTAGACAACAAAGAAGGAAGGGATTGGAATCATTCTCAGGGAACAGAAATGCTTGGCTTTTAATGATACTTTTTGTACTGGAGAATACAGGTTCTGAGACAGTGAAAAAACATTCATAGGATGTTTCTTCATGGGAGAGAAATATGCCACACAAAGCAATGCTAGACAGTCACAATTTTTACTTATTTATCTTCATAATTGCTGAAGAACTAAGAGACATGATTCTGCTTCTTTTTATTATTTATATTTTAGGCATAATAGCTTTCCATTCTTTTTTTTTTAAACTTTTTTTTTTAATTTTTATTTATTATGTATACAGTGTTCTGCCCGCATGTCTGCAGGCCAGAAGAGGGCACCAGATCTCATTACAGATGGTTGTGAGCCACCATGTGGTTGCTGGGAATTGAACTCAGGACCTCTGGAGGAACAGTCAGTGCTCTGAACCTCTGAGCCATCTCTCCAGCCCCAACTTTCCATTCTTAACTACCATTTACAAACATGCTATTCATGTTTCCTTTTGCAACACAGACCTAGGCTGTCTTAGTATTAAAGTAATAAACAAATATTTCAAAGTTCAAAGACTTTTGAATCTTTTATTTGAACCCATATGGTTCTCCATTTAAGGTACTTCATGAAGATTGGAATACAATAAATCATTTATAGACACAACTTCTTTTAAATTATGTATGCTGTCAGGTTTGCTTATTGATAGGCATAGCATATTTTCAAGAACGGAATCTTGGGTGTTTAAAAATACATTAGGTCACCAGTTCTGTATATTAGGTTTCAGAGACAATCTTTGGTATACACAAATATGTATATATTACTCATACGAATAATGAGGTAAATTTCATTTTTTACCCTCTTAACATACTAGTATGCTCTAAAAGATTATTAACTCATTAGTCATAGTTACATTTGTATACATATTCATATGACCTTCATATGTGGGGAGAGAGATACACACACAGTGTATCAGGGCATCTAAGAATGAGGTATTCTATGAGTATTCCAAATGAGTATATCTATAAACGAAGATCTTTGGTTTCTTTTTAAGAGATTATTTTGGAATTGGTATAGTTCCAAAAAAATATAAAATCGAAGGAAGTGTGACAAACCAATTGAGAAAAATTATATTTAAAACAAGTATCTGTAGTGATGTGGTGGTTAGTTCTATTTTGGAAAAAAGAGGACTTTACATAGTTCTTTTTCTATTTCTCTTCTGCATTCTAAAGTGTTTTTTTAAGCACATGCTAAAAATTTCTGTATACTTTCACAAAAGTGTGTGTGTGTGTGTGTGTGTGTGTGTGTGTGTGTATGAGCTTGCAATGTGTGTGCATGTGTGCATGCTATGTTTCAATTCACTAAATGTCATATATATGAAATCAACACCCCTTGTGATATTTCTTCTTGCCTTCCCTTCCTTCATTCTTCATCAGAAGAGAGCTAAATACAAAAGTCTGACCTAAAGGAAGGTTGTTTGGAACTCTGGGTCTTATGCCTAATTGTTTTCAATTTTCTTATCAGCAAACACATTTCACTGACATTTGGTTTTCCTATCATTTCTTGTTGAGGAATTTTCTTACACTTAGAAGAAGTATAATGAAATAACTTTTAAGACTTTGAGAGCTGACATTAGCATTTAAAACCCCCAAAGAACTGGCTTGAACAGAAGATCTGTAGAGAAGGGTAGATAGATAACGTGGTCATCTGTGGATAAGGATTGTCTCAGGGACACTGCTGGTTTTTAGCTTCCATTTAAAACACTGAAGAAAGTAGTGTTGTAAACCTTAGTTGGTAGACTGAAGAATGATGGGGATGGAGTGGAGAAGGAAGTGTTTGTCATCAACCACTCATTACACATCCCATAACAAACAACCAGTTACTACTTCACTATCATACTTTGAAATCCCTGAAAACCCTTAGTGTGAAGTAGCCTGTAATGCTACTGTAGAGTAGCATTAAATATACTGTATAGATGGCTACTAAGTCTCAAAATGTTTATGTGGGTCTAGAATACAATTTTTGAGACTTGCCCAGCAATTATAAAAATACCAAATAATTTTAATGTATGTAAAAATTAAAACTGACTCTAATTAAATGATTTTTATAAGCTAGTGCAGTCGATTTAGACTTTACACCCCTCCTCTCTCACTTTTGTAGGAACTGTTGCCCCAAACATGAACATTGCAAGAATGTGTTTTTGAGTGGGATGGCATGGCTGAATGGTGGCTTTTTGGGTAGAATAAATACTAATATTGTTGAGAACCTTCACTAGCTGTGAGGGAAGGGTTTTTAAAAATGTGTATTTTAAGGTGGAGTGTTGACATGCATGAATGATTGGACTGTGAAGGTCTGTATAAGACGCCATCAAAGAACAAATACTATGTAGTTTCCCCACACTGTGGCCTTTCTGCAGGACTAGAATTTAAAAATAACATAAACACCAGGAACAGTAAATATGTATAAGCACAGAAAACAAGGTTCATATTTATTATTTTCAAATTTCATGCAGGCGTTTGTATCCCAGTGGACTGCCTGAAGAATATTCCTTTTTAACCACTTTTCGGATGACCGGAGGCACACTGGAAAAGAACTGGAACATTTGGCAGATCCAGGATTCCTCAGGGAAGGAGCAAGTTGGCGTGAAGATAAACGGCCAAACAAAGTCTGTTGCATTTTCTTACAAAGGACTGGATGGAAGTCTCCAATCGGCAGGCTTTTCAAATGTGCCATCCCTGTTCGACTCCCGGTGGCATAAGGTCATGATTGGTGTGGAAAGAACCAGCGCCACTCTTTTCATTGACTGCGTCAGGATGGAATCCTTACCTATAAAGCCAAGAGGCCAGATTGACACCGATGGCTTTACTGTGCTGGGAAAACTTGCAGACAATCCTCGGGTTTCTGTTCCTGTAAGTATAAAATCACAAAGCACCACCCCAATTGTAGTCGAAGACAAACCCAGATGGGTAAAGTTCAGCACCCCAGACATCATGGATCATTGACTATAGTGCATACAATGAATAGTTATTCACTCCGTAGAGTTTATTAAATACACGACACCACTCATTCAAAAAGCCTTCGCTGCCAGTTTTGATGCCATATGGAATACAGGCTTTTAGTTAAGCAGATAATCTTAAAGGAGGTTAAGGTCTACTTGGAGTCAAGGTGTTATACATCCACCTGGAGCATCCATAGGCTTTTGGGACAACTTATAGGGAGGCCCACACTAGTGTAGCACATATCACATATATATAATCAATCAGAATTTTTCAAATAAGGTTAGAGACAAATCATGAATCCAGTTAATCTAGGAGGCCACCATTTTTGGAAGCAATAAATTTTGAAAGGGAAGGACTTGAACTGGCAAAAGAAGGGAAGACAGTATAAAAGACAATTGAGGGAAAATAATTCAAGAATAACTAGGATGCATTCAAAAGTCAAGAGACTAGTTGATTTGAATAATATGTACGCATGTAAATGGCGTGTTTGTGGGAGGTGGGTGAAGGCTAGTAAATGCAGATAGTAAGATGTAAAGTTGGGAAGTCATATGGTGTTTGATAAACAAGAATGAAAATTTTATAGGTGGTGTGATATGTATTCATTTCGAGCTAGGCTTTGTGTGATAGTGTAGAAGAAAATAATTTAAAAAATGATTTTTATTTTTAGTATGTGTCTGTGCACATGAGTTCAATGTCCTTGGACATCAGAGAGGGCATTGGATTCCCTGGTGCTAGACATGATTACATATGATTGTGAGTAACCTGGTATGGGTGCTGGGAGTCGAATTCTGGTCCTCAGCCAAAGCGGTACTGGTTTTTAACCACGGAAACATTGCTATTATTGGAAGTAAAGAATTTTAAAGCTCTGTTCATCATTTTACTGTACAAATCCATTGTTATGAAAGTAAGAAAGTGACATTACAGTTGTATCAACTAGTACCTTCTAGCTCTATCATTTTGAACACCAAGTAGCAGTTCTTTGGAATATTTTGTAGCATTTTGACAGTAATTTAAAAATACAACCTTAGAGGACAAGGATTCTTTTGGGGAAGCAGAAGAGAAAATTCAACATAGATAAACTGTTGATGTGAATCTGTCTCTTCTACTGTACAGAACTACTATATTCCAGTCACAAAGTCTGTGTCACAGAGGGTGGTGAGGGTGACAGTGTGGTTTTGAATTGCTTCTGTGCACTTCTCTGGGAAAAAGAGGTTATCGGGGATCTCCGTAATGGAACTGTTCAAGTAACTTGTTTTTACAGGAAGAGTTGTGATTAGTGTGAAAGTTGGTGTGAAATTTCTATATTCTGTGATAGACAGGAAGCAATTTGTAGCTGCCATGTTACTGCTCTGGCTTGAAGACTCTTGAGAAAGTATTGCTTCGTCTAATGAGTCATCACACTTCAAGAGGCTGAGTTAGAAAGCTGATGTGGCCACTGTTGTAAAACGCTCAAATTCTGTGCAGCAGGAATTTTGAAATGACCCTAGAGTGTTTTTCAGACAACACAGCCTCTGCTAGTGCCATTTCTGAACACAGGCAAGGGAGTGAAGGTCTTAACACCTTCTCAAGGTGCTGAGTGTCAGTTGTTTAAAAATGCATTTGTTGACCTTAAAAACACTCCAAGATCTTATAATTCTGCTTTCTTCTATCAAATATGCATTTCAATTGTTTTATTTCCAGAGTGACAAAGTTTCTATACTGTTTTATTATACTATGTATACCTTAGTCAGTTGTAGATTTTCTGATAAATCTAGTCTCATGCCATATTGCAGAGAAGTGTATGTTGTTATCTTCTGTTTTCTTCTCCACATGTAGGAATGTTGCTAATAATCTAGTATCTGGTTCTACACAGTACTTCTGGTATAGTAAGGAGCTTTTCTAAGTCATTATGCTGTCATCAGTGCTAAAAGGATTTGGTCTAGACACATGCAATTTTTTCATTTCAGAATGAATTCTAGACCTTTGACCTCTTCCTAGAGACAAAAGAGATCTGATCCTAAATCCCCACTAAAGATCAATATTGGGTGTTATTGTTGATGGTGTTGTTGTTGATGGTGGTGGTGGTGGTGGTGGTGGTGATGGTGGTGGTGGTGGTGGTGGTGGTGGTGGTGATGGTGGTGGTGATGGTGGTGGTGGTGATGGTGGTAGTGGTGGTGATGGTGGTGGTGGTGGTGGTGGTGGTGGTGGTGATAATGGTGGTGATGGTGGTGATGGTAGTGGTGATGGTGATGGTGGTGATGATGATGGTATGGTAACATTGATAATTAGATGGAAACTATAGGCCAAAAAAAATCCTGCCTCCATTAAGGACATCAAAATGACAATCTCCAACTCAAATTCTTCCCTAAAGTAGCCTTCTTCGCCTTCCTCCAGCTCCTCATCTGCTTCCTTCTCAGCTGACTCTTCCTCCTCCTTTTCTCCTTCTCTTCCTCCTTAGGAGAAAAGCATAAAAGTGAAGTCCACTCATCCTTCAAAAAATCATCTTAGTGTTTTTAAAATAACAATTAGAAGTCTTCACAATCCTGGTTTTCTAATTTCCTGATTTTTAGAACAATTTTGTAAGATAACCCATACAGATAGGGCCATTTCCACTTATTCAGTTAAATAAACCATCTCAAGGTTTACTTGCTGGTAAGAAACAGAATTCATTATTAAATTTCTAATTTACTTTATTTTCTTTCATTTCAACCAGCTTTCTTTTGGGGGAAAAGAGTACATTTTATGGGTGTTGTAGCTCACTTGGAAGGCAGAGGCAAGTGGATCTCTATGGGTTTGAGACCAGCCTTATCTGCATAGGGAGTTCCAGGCCAGCCATGGCTACCCGGTAAGACTCTGTCCCAAAAGAAAAAAAAAAAAAAGGGAAAGGAAGGAAGGAAGACACAAAATGTGTCCTTAAACATTAATCCTGTTTGTTTATTCATCTAGTAAAGTTTCATAGAGTGCTTATGTGTTAGGTGTACAAAGTTAAGCAGGTCACAGATGTTGCCTCTGCCAGGCTATGGAGAATGAGGTAGCTGTATAAGCTAGCAATGATAGGAAACATGAACAGCTGAAATGTGGCATGCAAGGTGCTGGGCAAGCACCTCTGTCAGGTCAGCATAGAAGGGTTGGGAAGGAAGTTCAGTGGGCCTTCCTGAAGGAGATGGTGTCAGAGAGGAATTGTGGAGATGAGAAGCAATGGTATTTGAGATAGATGGCTTCTCATTAGGCAATTCATATATAGCAACTCACACCTTTCCAAACTGCTAAAGACTTCTTATACTATCCCTCGTGGTTTAAAACTAAAGCATTTAAGCATAAGTCTTCCAAGTCCAATTGCCCATGTATTGCCCTAGACCCCTGTTTTTACCTCATAGTCTGTCATCTTAGGCTTTTCATCAACTTGTATAAAATCTGAAGTTACTGGGAATTAACCAGAAAGGCATGCACATGTTTTAGTATTTTCTGAATATGATTGGATTGTTTCTAATCTTCAACACTTTCTGTTAGTTGAATATTTGTTTCAGGGTCAATACTTGCATTTCTTTAGCAAACAAAACAAAAGCAAAATATCCTTTCCACAGGCATTATCAGCTGTCAAAGGTAGGTATAAGAACTGCATAATAAAAATGAAATCTGGGTGCTTGATGGATCACTAATGCTAAAAGACTTACTTATATTGTAGCTGTTTGTGACTTTCCCCATCCATCCTATCTCGTGTCCCTTCTCCTTTTCTAAATTGGAAAAAGAAAACAATTCCAGGAAGCTTTCATGAACACTCATGCGGTCTACAATTCAAACACCATCTCATCATTTATAGTTATTTAGTGGGCTCGGAGCACTTTATATTTTTCCCTATGCATATCTGTAAGTTTGTTATTTTTGATTTTAAAGCAATAAATTCCTCATCTCCTATTCTCCCCTGTGCCTGTATTTTAGGATGGTACCATTTATCCCACCGCAAAGCTTGGTTTCCTGGCAGCTTACCATGAAAACATGTTATTTTATGACAGGTTCTTTATTGTTTGTTGCCAACATGATTGTCTAGGGGAGTTATGTGGTACAGCTCTATTAGAAAACAATGTTAGCCCTTCTCCCTTTTCAGGGGTGTATTCATTGGGAGTTTGCTCTTGTTTGAGGGAGGATAAAAGTTTATGTGGATTTCCCCATATATAACTCAAATCATTCTTCTCTTTACCTGTGCATATTCCCAATAAATCAACGTAGAACATGACAGATTTGATGCTATGTGGAGTGTGTCTCTGATGCCTTGCTATAATTTTTTTCCCCTTCAGATTCAGAGAAAAATGCCAGAGCTGGCAAAATGGTTGAGGGCAGAGCTATCCCTCTTCTTCTTCTTTACTCTGTAGCATTGGATCACACTACCTACAAATGTGAAAACAATGCAAGTCTCATGAACAACAACCTGGGAAAATACGTTTTGAAGTCATGATCAGCATTTCTGGTATTTGAGAAATGCTGTAGGAAGTTATGGTTTTAGTGATTTAAGCAATGTACAATCTTTGTGTTCTGTTATTGATATTCAGCAACTATTTTTAAAGTACTAAGCTACAGGCATACTTTAGGTGACTAAGTAACATAAAAGTTAATGCCTAAATGGAGCTTACATTCTGGGGAGAGTCACAAGGAGGAGCTGAATAGTTCATAGTATACCAGGATATCATAAATTTTATTGGGGAAAAGGAAATGGAAAGTTGAAGTGGGACTCATTCAGAAGCAAACATTTTGAGATAGCTTGAAGGATCTGAGGTAATATATCCTGTAGATATCTTAGAGAGGAAGATTCCGGGAAGAGAGAACATGAGTGACAAGGGACAAGTATTGGTGTTACCTGATATTTGAGCGTTACTTGCAAAGCAGGGTGACTAGAAGAGGGAATGAGAAACAGCCAGTGGGGTCGCAGAGGCCACAACATAAAGCATCTAAGCTAAGATGCTGAGCAGGCAGTTAGCTGTGAGCTTCTGGAGTTTAAGAGGCGGGATCAGATGGGAACTGAACTCTGGGAGTTGGGAACATTTATGCATTCTGAAAGCCATAAAGCCAAGTCCTAAGTGTAATGCTGAAGACTTACTTCTGGGTAGCCAGGATTATTGCCACAATGAGGAAGATTTAATGAAAAGGAAAGAGGCTGCGATTAGGGGAGTGAAGTGGATTGTTGTGCCCCGAAAATTGAGGAAAAAGACTGATTGAAGGCGAATGACCCAAGAATTGTTTCAAGTACTGGACAGGTCATGTATGATGAAGACTGATAGTGGACTGTTGGTTTTAGAGGCCAGTGAGAGTGATTGGATGAAAGATCCACTGGCCTGGTGGGAATGGAAATGAAGTTGGAAAGGACTCAAGAGAAAAGGAGGAGACGCGTTGGAGACTGAGTATAGACTGTGTTGAGTTTTGTAGAAGGCGGTGTAGAAGACAGAACAGCAGCTGGACAGTGGGGAGTGGGGAGAGGGAACTGTTTCCACTTTGCAGATATCTTAGGCTGTCATAGCTCAGTATATGGAACTTCTTGAAGCTTCCTGCCTAAAGCATCAGACACGCGTGATCAACCTATTCTACACGAAATGCCCTTCTAAATCCACCCACTTCTTACTATATTTATCCACTGAAGAAATATCTTTGACTATAACACCCCAAGTATTCTCCTGCTGTGTACTCTGCCCCAGCTAATCAGGATCCTCCTCTGTATCCTTTGTCCTGCCCCGGGGCTTCGTCCTCTCTTCAAAACCCCAGCTTTATCCTCTCATCTCTGCCTGTGAGAATCTCAATTGTTGTTCGAACCATTCTCATATTATGTATTACATGATGGCTTTAGCCGGAAAAAAAATCTTACCATTTCAAGTGCTTTAGTAGTTATTGCAAAAAACATTTTAAGCACATATATGGCTTTAAATAATATTTTTGTGTCCTCCATGATATTTACGTCCAAGCACACAATTTAATAAATGAAGATATTATCAGTGTTCTAACTCCATGTTGGCGACCGAATTCTCCTTTTACCATTCTGCTCCAGCCTTTGGTATAATCTGCCCATATTTAATTATATTTCCAGCACTATGTGTGAACAGCATGACTCATTTTACGTAGAGTTGGGGAAACTCTTGATTCTGAGGTAGTTCAGAGTTTCCCGCTCAGTTCCTAGGAAGTGTCATCTGGAGAGATTTCTTGGTGATGGGAGAAGGCAACATCTCATCAAAAGCGGCAAATCAGGATAAGAACCTAACCCTCAGCATTTTAAAAATTCCTTTTGTCCTTGACTGGACAGCTTAATGAAGGTTCTATCTTGTTAGCAAAAATTAGCTTAGGTGCTTAGAACTAGCTAACCGTAAAAATAATTCCGTTTATAAAAATCAAAACTTGTGCTATTCTCAGTAATCTGGAGTGAAGTTCAAATACTTAATCTTTCTCAACATCCTAGCAAAATTAGTGGCAGTGGTTGTAACCTTATAATAAAGACTAGAGTGTTGGCAACTCGGCCCCAACACCGATGTCAGTCATTAGCTGAGCACTACGCTAGCTTCAGAAATGAAATTATCTCAAGGTTTTTTAGAAATGGAATATTTGGATAATGCCAAATCTTGACAGGTGTAAGAACTTCCCACTCACATCACCCCATTTTCTTTGAGAGAAGGAGAAACATTTCCTGTTGAAAAACGATGACGTTTCCTAAGGTACATTATGTTCTTCTTCATAGATTTTTAGAAGCTTCTGTTTCTCTAGTCACATTTTTTCCTCATCTTCCAGACTAGGAACTGTTTGTGGAGAGGAGACTATCTGGCTTTCATAGACCATTCCCTCAGTGCTTGATTTATCCTGGGATTTAAGAAATGTGGACTGAAAGCCTAAATTAAAATATTTGTCACATCTATTTTGCCAGGGAGTATTCAAAGAGCAAAAGGATGTAGGTACGAAAATGAGAAATCAGCATTTTAGCTGTATAATGAAAGCGACTTTTACAAAAGCGCTCTGCCAATCTTCCTTCAAAATAATTAGCATGCAAATCGAAGTTCATATTGCATGCCAAAAAATGGTTGTTGTATAGCTGATTATTAGTGCGTAGGAGGTGTTTATGTGCATACGCAGATGTGTTCAGAAACCCTTGATCACTTCGAACAGCCCAGCTTGTATTCACAGATGAAATACATTCCATTTCCCCATTTTTTTCCTGTGCCACAATTGCATTTTCTGCATATTTAAGCAGGTGCACCGATTTATCCAGAGAGTATTACAATTTTGGGATGACAGCTTAAAGAATTACTTCACATTTGTAATAAGTAACTTTGACGAACTATCTAAACAAAAGATTTAGGTTCCCTGGATAGCCATATAATTCATGTTTATCAGGGTGATCACTTTTCAAAACTAAAATTTCATGTACCTACAGTGCATACCTAGTTTGAACGACCAATTCACATAAGACTTAGTGGATAAAATTGGGTGGAGTAGTCTTTTGTTTTGAGGATTGGGGATGAGGAATATATCTTTTTGTATTCTGGTTAAATGTTCATGTAGTCCGTTGGGGGAAAAGAATGATAGTTCTCTTTTCCATGTGCTATTTTGCCATGCATATGAAAACACAACTGCATATAGATACAGCTGTTGATTTTTAGAGGATGTTTCTGGGAGGGTTTCTATAATAAGCACACAAAATGGGGAAAGTTTGGAATCTTTATGAAACTTTCTTAGTTCAGCTCTGGAGAGTCTAGGAGATGAGCGTATACAGTTTTAATTTTTAGTTCTCGCTTCTATCCCTCTTTAATATAGATACTCAGCTGACAAATATATTGGCTACCTGTTTCAAAAAAATATGACCTATTATGGAGATAGTGTGCATTATTCAGAAATGTCGGGAGGTGTAGTAGAAAAATTACTAATTTAATGTTCAGAAAATTGAGAAATCCTCTGCCCTTTCATAGCTCTATGAGCTGCTACAAATGAGTTGACTTCCTCGTCCCACATTGTCTGTGCTCAGCCTCAGGTGACATGCATTCCGCTGTCACTAAGGAAAAATTGACTCCAGTTCTGCTTTTCATCCCCCTTTTAAAACTTCTACCGCAATTTAAAGTAAAACTCAAATAATTTTTTTCCCCAGTCAATAAGGCTAGTCTGATAAAGGTAGTGTTGCGCTGAAGAGGTTTCTTTAACTCTAAGAGGCTGTGTAGCTTGGCAAATTTTTCTTGGTCCCCAGCTTTTTTTTTTTTTTTTTTTTTTTTGAGGAATGTCTTCATTCTACTGTTCAGTCAGCACAACATGGTGCTCATGCCAATTTGTAGATAATTTTCCATCTTAAAGTATGTCCTGCTGCCTGCTCAGGGTTTTTATTTCACTGGACTCTTGGTTTTTCCACCTCTTTAGAAGAGGAAGGCTTACTCTCAGCTTTTCTCTCCCTACATTTCTTGGAAAGGAAGAACTTCCCTTTGCTTTGTCTCAGGTTCCTGTTCGACCCGTTTTCTACATCCAAATCTCAACTCTGGATGTGTCTGCAGCAGTGGGGAAAATGTATCCCACATCTTTCTAGAGCTGGGGGTTCTAGAATCCATTTGGCAGGTTGGAAAGAATGGGAATCATGATGGTCTGAAAAGGAAGCACAGTATTTAGATCGGAGCCCCGATCACTTAACCAGCTGCCTAGGGCCAGTAGAATTTACTGACCAAGAAAGAAAGAACTGATTTCAATTGCACAGCAAGGAAGATGAGCCAGCTCACCTTTCAGCTTCTGGTGGGATTTGCAGGTTTTCTTGCCTTGTCATTTAAGGCTTTCTTCAGATTTAGACCTGGTCACTCTTGCCTTCCTCTATGTCTTCCTAGTTTTAGTCTTCCTCCCCTAACAGCCTACTGAGAGTATTAGAAATTGTCAGGACTAGATTACGAGTCTTTAGAAGTTTATCTCTCTTCAAACAATGAATAATAGTATACAGAACTGAAATAGTTTGAACACTCCTCCACATCACTAAGTTCTAGATTTCTCCACGACTCCATTGAGGATGTTTTCTTCAGGACTAAATTTTCCTTCTTCTCTTTGTTCTCTCTGTAGTCACCTCCTGCTATCTCTGTCTCTAATCTCCCAGGTGAAGTTTTAGAGTGTGTTTCCTGTGGAGGTGGTAGTCCTGGTTTCTAGGGCATGCTTTGGGCACTTTCTTGTTTTCTGTGAACCACATTTTAGTAACATCGACTTCTGAAGGTTGTGGCGAGAACACAAATGGGAAGTCGGTGCCAAAGGTCTGCTTCCAGGCTAGGGAAGTGAATGCTGGAGTGAATCAGAGCTAAGGATGTCTCCTGCTAGTGAGCAGAGGAATTTGGAAAAGCTTCCAGACATCTCCACTAGAAACTGCCCAGGAAAAAGCAAGAGCTGTGTATGCTTCATTGAGCTTAGAAGTTCAGATGGCTGCTGTTCTGCTAAGGATTATAGATCATGTTAAAAACAACTAAAACAAAACGCTCCTCTTTGACCTGCTCTCTGCTGTCTCCCACCAGTTCGAACTCCAGTGGATGCTGATCCATTGTGACCCACTGAGACCCAGGAGAGAAACCTGCCATGAGCTGCCCGTCAGGAGCACAGTGAGTCCTTGAATCACCTGCGAAAGCCACTTCCTCCCATCTCACTCTCTCCTCATCAGCACCAGTCTCTCTATGTCCCTCCTCCTCCTCTCTCTTTCCCTAGAGTCTGCCTGGCTGTACTGACTAGCTTGGAATTAAAGAAACACAGGTCCTTCTTGCAACCTGGCTATAGAAACCGATCACCGAGCAGGCCGGTGTCTGATCCATTTGGCGGCTCATTATCTCCAGAGGCACTGGAGGTCTCCTCCTCTGTAGGGCACAGACCCTTGGCAGGCTCCTGGCCCAGCCAGAGACTACACTGAGGAGGATGGGTCGGGGGAAGACTGTGCATTCAGGTCTTGGTGCAGCTGCCAGGAAAGGGTTAAAGGGGACTGCTGTCATTCTATCCCTCCTCCCAGGCCTGTTAGCTCTCCTCCAATCCCCAGGACCCTCTCCAGGGCCATTCATAAACAGAAGGAACCTAGGTCCCCCTGGCCAGGCACCTTTGCAACTACTACTGCTCTGGGTGCATTTGGAGGTCC
This sequence comes from Peromyscus attwateri, assembly GCA_902168425.1. NCBI lineage: Eukaryota > Metazoa > Chordata > Mammalia > Rodentia > Cricetidae > Peromyscus > Peromyscus attwateri. The sequence continues at coordinate 14,075 of CABHPP010142152.1, read as the reverse complement.
AAGTGCCACTTTATGCACTCAGCTGGGTCTAGCCGGCTAGAGGGCGACAGGCCGCAGAGCCTAGCCAGAGGATTGGTAGAGAGCAACAACGGGGATGGCCTGGACTGCCTGGGGCCCTGGAGCCCTTGGGCTGCGACTGCTGCTGTCAGGGCTCTGCTTATGCGCTGCTCAAGTAAGTTGTGTGTGAGTTTGCCGGGGCACCTTGTCACTTTCTCTCCATCTTTTTATCGACAGCCCAGCCAGACCACCGATGAGGTAAGCTGGGGACCAAAAAAAAAAAAAAAACAAAAAAAAAAAACCAACAAAAAACGTTAATTTACTGCAGTTTCCAAGTGTATAACAGGAAAGGTAGCTGGTAGTGAAGATGTCCTGGTGAGAAGGCACAGAGAACCCTCGGGGCTCTCAGGCCAGCTGCCCTGCAGCCTGGAGCATCTCCAGCACGTAGAGTCTGAGCCCGAGCCTCAGATGACCCATTGATGTGGGGAAAAAGGGCCATTTCTCCCACTCGGACACCGATACCAAAGGCACCGTGCTGGAGATGACAGATGATTGATTCCACAGGGCTTCCGTGTTAGCCTGCGTCTGTTTTGTCTGTTCTGTTGTTTGTTGTTGTTGTTGTTGCTCACTCACCCTTCACCTCAACCCGGGTCCTACCCAAGGGCCGGTCTTGATGGTTAACAACGGCAGAAACTCAGGCAAACTTTCTCCTGCCACTGTGGGGAAACCACTAAACTTGGAGATTCTGCTAGCAGTGCAGGATTGAAGTCTGGCGGTTCTGGATCCCCTCAGAACTCTAGCAACTTCTCCGCAGTCTTTCCCCGATCCGGCCCCTGGCAAGGGAGAGTGCTCCAGTCAGGCCAGGAGGCCAGGGGAGGTGTGAGATTTCACTTACAGAGACCCCATTGTAACCTGTCTGGTCCTTGGAGTTTAGGAAAACAAAGTCTTCCTTCATGAAAGCAGCCTTCTCTCTCCCTCTCCCCCACTTCTCCTCTCACTGTCCCCCTCCCTCTAGAAGGAGAGAGAGAGAGAGAGAGAGAGAGAGAGAGAGAGAGAGAGAGAGAGAGAGAGAGCGCGTTTTCTAGAGCAACAAGTTCATACTGTTTCAGGTACCCCTGTTCCCTGTAGACCCATTGAAACAGTTGTCTCCAAGTGACACACAGGGCTCACACATCAAGGCTCTGTCTGAAAGTTGTGTAGCTTTTGAAGCAAGGTGCAGAGACTTATTGTCAGAGAGTGTCACGTGAATTGAGGTCAGGCTCTGGAATTCAGGGCTCTTCTGCCCCATCCCTCCCAAACCTAAAAAATGCCCCCCACTCCCACCCCCTATGCCCACATGCAGCCTTCTCCCAGCCTACTGGACAAAGAAAGGTTTGCAACGGTAAAGTAACTATTTGTCCTGGGGCTGCTGCAGTCTCTCCTGCTCCATCTGAGACAAAAGACTGGTCTGCAGTGAAGGTATCAATGTCCCCCATAGTCATTTCTTAATTGCTTTTTTTTGGGAAAGTGGACATTAGATACCCTCTTCTTCGCAATTCCCTTCTTTTTAATGCATTCTGAGAAGGTGGGGCCAAGTGAACTCCCCTTCCATTAGCCAGCATCCATTCTGCTGCAACCTGGACAGTTTACCTCGCAGGAGGTGGAAATACACCACATTTTGGTTCAAAAACTTACCCTCCACAGAGAGGCATTGTTGTCAGTGTGTCTGGGGGGAGGGTCCGGGGAGATCTTGCCTAGTTGCTCTCGGTGCACATTATTCTCCATTAACCCCTGTGCCTTGTTTTTGGCAGAGAGGTCCTCCGGGTGAGCAGGGTCCTCCAGGGCCTCCTGGGCCTCCTGGAGTTCCGGGCATAGACGGCATTGATGTAAGTTTGCATCCCCTTAGTTCTGCAAGACGGAACTTTCTCATACTTTTTTGGCTTTGGATGAGTTTTTAGAAAGCACTGGTTGGTCCCTTCCTATCACTCCCAAGAATAGATTCAAGTGAAAGTTCTGGGTTGGATACTATAGCCTGGGGATTCGTAGAGAGGAGACCTAGTCCTGTTGCCTCATGGGGCATGAACTTCCGTCCTTAGGCCCTCACCCTGGCTTCCGTCCCTATCTCTGTGGTGTGCATGCCCGAGACTGTCCCGTGGGACCCCAGCTACTCTTGCTTATATATTGCCTTTATCTTTTTTCTATGTCTCCAGGGTGACCGAGGACCAAAGGGTCCCACAGGCCCTCCGGTAAGTTGATTGGTGCTGTGGCGCCTCACTTCCTCCCTTAAGACGTGTTCTGTAGCCATGTGGGTTTGAAGAGTCTAAAATTTCTCTTCCTGCCTCCTCTTCCTCCTGCTTAGGGTCCTCCTGGAGAACCAGGCAAGCCAGGAGCACCGGGCAAGCCTGGCACACCAGGCGCTGATGTGAGTAGGGAGTGTGTGTGTGGGTGTGTGTGTGTGTGTGTGTGTGTGTGTGAGAGAGAGAGAGAGAGAGAGAGAGAGAGAGAGAGAGAGAGAGAGAGAGAGAGAGAG
>CABHPP010142152.1:691-11559 GCA_902168425.1 Peromyscus attwateri | reverse complement strand
GAGAGAGAGAGAGAGAGAGAGAGAGAGAGAGAGAGAGAGAGAGAGAGGGAAGGGGGAGAAGAGAAAATGCTGCTGTGGTACTCTGCAAAATGTCACCACAAGGTTCCCCAGCACAGAGCTTTGATATCTCAGAAAAGTCATGACTTTATGGGTTTCTCTCTCTAACAGTCACTCCCTATTCACCCTATAACGTCTCACCTCCACTGCCTGCGTAGGGAGGAAGGTGGTAGCATGTGGATGCTGGTGGGTGGGTGGTTAGGTCTCACAGTAGATGAGTTTTGCTTTCCTCTGGCACTCCCTGGATTAACTGGAAAAGATGGAGTTGGAGTGATGGCTCAGTGGTTAAGAACATTGGCATGGTTCATCCAGAGGACCAGGGTTCTATTCCCAGCACCCACATGGCAGCTCATAACCATCCCAGGGACTCTGAGGCTCTCCTCTGGTCTGGGAACACAGCACCAACATGGTACAGAGGTACACATGTAGGCAAAACACCTAAAATGCACAAAATAATGAAACAATTTAAAAAATTAGAAAAAAAGAGCTGAAATCAGGGTGGGTGTAGGAAAGGACAGGAAGTATTTCAGTTCCCAGCAATATAAAAAATGAAAATTTCTTCAAAGTGAGTGGAGGAGTGTGTATGGATATAGTTGGGACAGGAAATGGTCAGCACAGGTAAACAAGAACTTAAAAATCAGCTTGGGAAGCTAAGAATCAGTTGAGAAGACATTCAGATGCCCAGGTACATGGTACGTACTACTTCTCCAGAGTGAAGTTGCTCCCACATTCTCAGCAGCCTCTTTCCTGTGCATAGTACTTGTAGCTGATTTGGTCCTTCATCAGGACTTGATTTTTTTGTCTCTGGGTTGCAAAGAGACGGCACTTGTTTTCTAGGACTCTCAAGTTCAACCTCCCAGTCAACTATTATTTTCTTGTTTGGCAAAACCTAAAAGCTTTTCTGAAGAAAGCAAGCACCTCAAACCTATACCTGCTATTTCCAAGAATTTTTGCTAGTGCTGAAGAAAGCTCCATTGTTCTGAGAGAACAAACCCGTTGGATTTTAGCTCTTACTCAGACATGTGTCTTTTGTTGTGATTAACTTGGTGCGGGTGTATATTTCTGCATTATTTAGTGTTTCAGGAGACACCCTTTGTTTTACAATTCAAAGTTTCTAGTCTGATCTCTTTTTCTTTTTTTGTGTATTTCAAATGGCATTGCATGAGCGCCTGTGGATTACTGTGTGGATAATATCAACTCATGTTTGGTTACTACACATGAGATCACATAACTTGTTGGCTATCAAGACCTTTGAAGTTGAATTACTTGAAATTGTCAGATCCCAGTAAGAATGTTTCTTAAATGTCAGGACACTAGGTAAGCTACTAGTATAGTATAAGTTGACTTCCTCTCTACATTTTTTTGAAACTTCAACCAGCCTTTTATTTTGGAGGAAGAGAAAATTTCAGATTACATTTAAAAAAATATGGTTGAAGCATAAACAGTTCATCTAAAATCTTGTCTTCCTGTTTAACTTAAATTCAGTCAGAATGCTGGACTTCAGTGTCCCCCAGTCTGTCTGTTTGTTTATGTATATAAGATCTTGCAGTAGCTCAGCCTGGCCTGGAGCTCACAATCCTTCCTCAAAAGTGCAAGAATTATAGGCATGTACCACTGTGCCTACAGTAACCCAGATAGTTCCTCAGTGTAGTGGTACTTTTGAAACTTGCTTAACAGTTCTGTTTTGTTTTTCAATCTCAAATTGTAAGCAATCTTTTTCTTTTCTTTTTAGAAGTTGTGTTCCCATGTGGACAAGTGAAAGTACTCTGACTTTTGGAGTAGTAGAACAGGAAAACAATTACAGGATTTTTTTTTTATTTACGGTCTATATTTATAGACAAAAGTGTAAAGAAGATACCCAGAGTGTGAAAAAGAGAACATTTTTACTATCAGAAGCAGTAAGAGCTTCTTAGATGATCGATCACCTCTGTCCCTGAAGTGGTCCATAAGAAGAAACTCAGGACAGAAGAAGAAAGCAGAAGACAGGGGGAAAGGGAAGTGGGAAAAGGGAGAAAAATCTATGCACGTGCTGGTGTTTCAGGCATTCCTTAGATATGAGGGAAATAAATTAGCTGTGGCATTTTCATATGCTTGGAGTGTTTTCCTCAAGCGCGGTCACAAATATCACTCCCTTCAGCTTTACCATAGCCTAGGAAGTAGATTATTCTAATGTTATTTTCCCATAAAAAGGAAAATGAAAGAAAATATAAGGACAAATAATTTCCTCAGAGACCCAGAGTTATGCAGCTGCTAAGACAACAAAGACTTTTTATATATTTATTGAATTCATTTTAGGCAACTCAGTTCTACCTCAGGCTGACCCCAATGAGGTTCTTAGTACATGGGCAGTCATACCACCCTGAATGTGCTGAGTATCATTTTAATAGATGAGTGATGGAGAGAGTAGAGGAAGAGAGTGATAGTGGATTTTTGGTACCTAAGTTACCAGCTAAGAAGAATGCTATGTAACACAGTAAGTGTTGAAAATTGTTTGCAATTGACACCCAGTGATTGCTTCTGAGTAATTTAATGGCTCATATCCTTCCACCTTTGAATCAAAGCCACTCAGGACTTCTGGGATGGGGAAGTTGTCCTACTGCACTTTCATTGAGTTGACATTAAAGCCTTTTACTGTATTTGAGAAAGGACATTTTGAGAAGAGTGAGCAGTCACTCCCTCAGAGTGTACCATCACCTCTGCCTAGCCACTGGGGAATAAAACACATAGGAAAGTTCTGAAAGAACTGTTTTGATAGTGATCTCAGGGACCTTGATGTCCAATCTCTTTGTCTTTTACTCTTTGTTTCACAGTGAAACTTAATTTTTTGGTGATGTTTTAAAAAATGATTATATTGTATGATGTTTGCCTGAATCTGAGAGAGGGACTGCATTTCCCGTGTGCAATGGGCCTTTGATAGATCTGTCATTACAGCTCTGCTTCTAGTAGTGTGCTTTGTTTTCACCAGCTGAGTTGCTGGGATGCTGGGAGGCAACAAGAAGCAGGATGCTGAGGACAGGTATTCCCCGACAAATGGCGAAGTGAAGGCTCAGAGCACAGCTCCAGTATCGTTCTGTATGGAGCTCTGTCTGCATAAACACCCATATGAAGGCAATTCCCCCTGCCATTGGAGAGCGGTTCCTCTGTAATTTCTTTGAAATTAGATTTAGAGAGTTTTATTGCAAATTGGATTTTGAAAATTGTGCATGCTGTGTGTGTTCATGTATTTCCAGTCTCTCTCCCCACCCGTGGAAGTTGACTCTTCTTTTCTTTTGTCGTTATATAGAATAGAGATGCCAGAGCCTGCTTATAACCTTTCACCCAAAGGACAACCATGTTATTTTTATGGATACTAATCAATAGAGAGATTATTGTGGGTGTTGTTTGTTGCAGAGTGCCCAGAGAGCTCTGTAAATAATATTTTATTCTTACAAGAACCACACGAGACAGGGAGAAGTGCATTTATGTATAAAAACTGTAGTTAAATTATGTGATGTCATACAGGCATGATGTTAAATGCTCTTTTCTCTTTGAATGGGCATGACCTACACCCCTGAGAAATGTTTCGCAACAAGAGTAGTTGGTTAAGACATTATTCTGAAAGGTCAGTGTTCATGAAAATGGTTAGGCATTGAAGAAACCTGAGGAGGCCAAGAAGTGTCGTGCTGTGGTTAATATCCAGATTTGGTTTGTTTGTGGGGACCGTTCTGAATGAGGAATAGCATTAGAGCACTGTGCAGTTAAGCTGCATGCACAAACATGCAGCAGTAGGTAGGGTCAGGGTCTGGTCCACATAACCAAAGAGGATCCAGAAGAACCCTTCTACACAAAAGGTGAACCTAAGGTTAATGTGTTCGCTCATCGTGGATTGAGTGTGGTAGATGCCCGGGGCAATGTGCCAGGACTATTGAGTATGGAGTCCTTTCTCCTTTTCCTTTTGTCTCCTCCTCTCCCTTCTCTTTTCCTCTCTTCTCCCTCCCTTTCCCCCTTCCTGTTTCTCACCTTCTCCCACCTCTTTCATTTTTTGCCAAGACATAGTCTTGTTTTATAGCAGTCAATTATCTTGAATGCAGCCCAAACCAGCTTGGAACTAGCAGCTCTCTCACCTCAGCCTCCTGCGTGCTGACGTTACAGTCATGAACCACTGCACCTGGCAGGCTACAACTTTTGTACATAGCGATTTCATAACAGACTTCACCGTAACAGCCAACACCAAACCCTCTTTCAACTTAATTCAAAGAACTTTCCAACAATAGACGTAATTACTAAGATCCTATGAAAGGTATTATAAATGAATGTGAATAGCTTAGAACAGCCCCCCCAGGTTATCAAACACTTACTTGATTATGCTTTAATAGATTACATATATAGTAGATACCATCCTCTGCTGTTTCAATTATTCCAGTTACAAAATGAAGAAGTTGACTTTATGTATGAAAATTGACAAGGATTTGTCTTTGAAGGTGTATATGTGACGTGGGACTTAGAGGATCCACTAAGCGTGCCCCAAGGGTTTAAAAGTGTATGTACAAAACATACACCAAGAGGGTACTCCTGAGTGTGTGGTTTCTTTGCTAAATCTGGGAAAGCAAACAGTTTATTACTATTAGCATTCCGCAATTAATAATATCATAGCTCTTGCTCATACCTCATAGTCTTCTAATTTGTCTAGGGAAAATGAAAGCTGACATCTTAAAAATTGTGTATGTTTAATATTTTTGTTGTTGGTAAATTTCCAGTAACTAACATTTTCTATTTTTTTCCTCTAATTTCTTTGGTTCACATTATGGAATTGCTAGAGGACTTGCTAAGAAAAAAAAAATGTAAAAATGTCAGGGCTAGGGAGATGGCTCAGCAGTTAAAACTGATGGTTTCTGCAGAGGACCAGAGTTCAGTTCCCAGCATTCATGTTGGACAGCTCGCAACCACTTGTGCCTCTAGCTCCATAGGACCTGTGGTCCTCTTTTTATTCTCTTCAGGGATCTGCACTCACATGTCCACACACATACGCACGCGCGCGCGCGCGCGCGCACACACACACACACACACACACACACAATTAAAAATAAAGTAAAATGTAAAAAATGACAGACCACAAGTTTTATATAAATGGCCTAAAAGCATCCATTTGATATTTATGACATGAATTTCAGCAATCTGGTTTAGATAGAGTTTCTATAGTTTCAAGAGGCCTCTCTCTTGATGAATTTTTTTCAAATATTGATAATATAGATTTTATGAGATTTTGTATGCATGTATACACAAATATATACACATATATGCACACATATATACCTTTAGGGAAATAGGATTTCAAGATTACATTACAAAGACAATATCTGAAAATGTCTAATTACAAAAAAATTGTGAAAAAGTGAAATTCACCTGTCGAATGTAGAAAATGTGGCCTGCATCACAGTCTTATTGTGGTTCCATATCTACTTTTTAATTGAAGATGATGATTACATAAGTATTAATAGAAACAATAAGAATAGATAGAAAATACATTTAATACATCTTGGAATGGGATATAATGGCTAGACATATATAGTAAGCTTAATCTATACATAGCAAGTAACATACATTGTTACGTGTTTTTACTAAGGAAAGTGCATGCTTTCCAAGTTTTTTAACTTAAAAGTTAATATTCTTCACTAAGCTATAGCTAGAAGATGGCTAGAGGGTTTAAGGTGGCTCTAAATGATAACAAAATAATATAATAAATAATGCAATATATATTATAACATAATTGTAATATTATAATACTATATAATATTTATTATACTATAATATATTAAAATAATATGATAAAATCATAATAAAATTATTTGTCTTTAATTTATATTAAGAAAACATTGCACTAGCTTTCAAGACATTATTAACCCACATCTAGGAAGACATCCGGTATTTTTATTTTGTAGATGAAGTAAAGTAGATACATAAACCCAGCAACGGGGCAGAGTCAAAGCCCGTCAGACTAGAGAAAAACTGTAATAGTTACATTGTATTTTCTCAAAGCAGGGATTTAAATATCCCACTAAATTATTGAGCTTGTGGACAGTGCACTTACCAAATTGTAAAATTTTCTTTCTTTCTTTCTTTCTTTCTTTTTTTTTTTTTTTTTTTTTTGGTTTTTCAAGACAATGTTTCGAAGTGTAGCTTTGCACCTTTCCTGGAACTCACTCTGTAGCCCAGGCTGGCCTTGAACTCACAGAGATCCGCCTGGCTTTGCCTCCTGAGTGCTGGGATTAAAGGTGTGCGCCACCACCGCCTGGCCCAAATTGTAAAATTTTCGGCAAATGAGAAGTCAAAAGCAGATCCCATGTTAAATGTCTTAAATAAGGATATATTGGAAAGTGTTACTTAATAAATACTTGCGTTATCCATGTGTTAACCAACCTACAGATAATTAGTAAAATAAAAACTTTCTGCCCAATGTTTTTTCTAGGGCTCTTATAGTAGTGCTGATATCATCTTCTTGCTTCATTAGGGATTAACAGGACCTGATGGATCCCCTGGCTCCATTGGACCAAGGGGACAAAAAGTAAGTTAGCCACTTGGTGTTAATTATATATATAGTGTCCTCAAATGCCAACAAATCACCTCAAGAGAAAGTTTGCAAATCAACTGGAACACTGAACATCAGGTCAACTGCATTAATGATTTTGGTATCTATCAATTTGCATATATCCATATTCATGCTACAAAGAGATAAGTCCAGTGAAGCTGTTTTTATTTATTTATTTTTTTTTTTAGGGAGAACCTGGTGTGCCTGGATCTCGTGGATTTCCAGTAAGTATTTGTAGTGATAAAGCAACAAAATTGAAAATATATTTTTAGGTGAAATTCCTCCAGAGTGAAGAAAAATGTAATGCAGTTTTCTACATAATACACATGACCAGGGGCATATGGCCCACCTGGTATGGTAGGTGTTCCTATTGTGAGTAGAAAAGTTTGAAGGGTATAGAATAAAGAACACATTCGTATCAGGTGGGATTTCTTAATGTAATTATATTTTGAGACAGAAAGAGTCTTACTCTGTAGTCCAGGCTGACCTGGAGCAACTTATCATGTAGCCCAGGCTGGTCTAGAGCTTATCGTGTAGCCCAGGCTGGCTTTAATCTCACAATGATCCTTCTGAGGTGTGAGCCACAATGCCTAGCTGCAGCTGGTGTCTCTGTCTCAATGCTAGGGAACACTGAGCAATCGTAGCAAGGATCCAAGTGTGGTCTAACTGAAGTCTCAGCCACGCATCCTTCTCCTTGCAGCTGTATATCTGATCGGATCTCAGCCGATGAGCTATCACCCGCCTCGGCCCTGTGCTGCTCACCAGAGGAGCACAGTGTTATATGTTCGTGCATGCGTAGAAGGATTAGGCTCTGCTCTCCTGTCTTGCTTGCTCTTTGCTCTCTTTGCTATTGCAAAGTCTGTGTCCTCTCTCCATTTGACCTGCTCTCTTTGCTTCCTATTATCACCCCTTCTCGTTTTATTGGCTGCCTTGGTTCCCTGTGACAGTTCTACTTTTATATCATATATTCAGACATTATTTCACATAGTTATTACATTGTCATATATATTATTATATTATAAAATTATTATAAATGTTATTTATATAAGTCTCTATAAAATCTAGGATTCACAACTTAAAAAAAAAAAGTGATGCTTGTCTTTCCGAGACTGACTTAATTTGCTCATGGTGATCATCTCCATTTGCACCTGTTTTCTGGCTTGCTGGAGTTTGTTGTCTACCAGGCTCTGTACTGGGAATCGAGATGGGGAGGATAAGTAAGATGTGGCTTCAGCCTGGGATTGTGTATAGTCCGGGGTGCATAAAGGGATATGAAGGACAGAGGAAAGGGAGGGAAAATGGTGATCTTTACAACCAAATAGCATATTCCACAAAGATCCCATTATAAGTTATTTCAGGAGTGATATCAATTTAAATGTCTGTTAGAGTTAGTGTGTGGAAATACAGTCATACCTGTTAAAAGGGGGATCCATTTATTTTAAAAATTTATTTTTTATTTATGCGTGTGTGTGTGTGTGTGTGAGCCTGCATGAGTTTATATGTGCCATGCACATGCGAGTCCCTTGGAAGCCAGAAGGCACTGGATTCCCTGGAGTTGGAATTGAAGGTGATGTGAGCTGCCTAATGTCAGGGCTGGGAGCAGAGCTCAGGTCCTCTGTAAGAGCAGCAGCACTCTTAACCACGGAGCCATCTCTCCAGTCCCAAAGGAAATACATTTCTGAAAAAAAGTTTTACTCCTCTGCCTCTCTGTGTCTACAGCGTGTTTATGGGAATGTGTGAATATCATTTATTACAACCCACACATCTGTGCTGCCTTTAGTAAAGATTTCTTATATAGATGAAGAAAGTCTTTAAACCCTCTGATGTGGCTCTGTGAGTGAGGCCAAGCATAAATGGCTTCTTTACTAATGTGAGTGAGAATGAGCATAAACGGCTTCTCCTGTGAGTGAGGGCGAGTGGAAATGGCTTCTCTACTGACTTTCTTTTAAAAATCCTTAGCAAAACAGTTCTGGTCAGCATAGAATCAAAGGAAGCCTTGAGGGACAGAAACAAACTTCTGGCTTCATCTGAGGCAGAGTGACATTGCTTCCACTATCCAGGGCTTTCTTCCCAGTGAGCATCGCTTGTCTATTTACTCTGTGTTAGGGTTTCAGCTTCTTGTGAACTGAGCCATGACTATGACAATGTTTATATGACATTTAAACCACAAGTCATAAATATTTTTGTTTTGATCTTTTAGGGCCGTGGTATTCCAGGACCCCCTGTACGTATCATGTCATTATTTATTTTTAAAAATATTCTAGAAAATATTCTATTTCTAAAAGCCTGACCTGACCCTGTACCTACTACTCTCTCCAGTGGGACTTAATAGAATTTTTCTGTATGATGTTCTATAGCTCCTAATGACAGCATCACTATTCTGCAAAACAAAAATACCGATTAGGAGAATGACCACTTTAGGGAATTTCTGCTTCCTGTTAGATAATTAAAGTCTTGTTAAATGAATTATTATCTCACTGCAAGTCAACAGAAGCAAAGACTCTAAGTCTGTTCTTTATCATCTTTGATAGCATTTATGATAGCCTGTAAGCATTATTATAAATCAGTTTGTCCCTTTGATTTGTTGACTTCAGGGTCCTCCTGGGACCACAGGACTTCCTGGAGAACTTGGGCGTGTTGGACCTATTGTAAGTACCATGGTGAATTTTGATTGACATTTGGTAAGTTGGAAGAAGAAGCTACTGATGAAGGCAGATCACTGCACTGTGCACCTCTTCTGAAATTCCAGAAACTGTAGATAAATTTTATTCCAGTTGAGCATCTCTTCCTTACTTGCAGATTGAGTTTCAAGTTAGGCAGTGTCATCCCATTGTCATCCTCTCATCTAGAATTGGGATCCAGCTGCTTTTGTGTTAACTATCCACATGAAATTAAACTATGGCCCTCAGTTATCACCATGTATATTCATAGTAGAAGCATTAAATTGTAACCAGAATTTAGTTCTAATTGAACAGAAAGAAACTGAGCTTGATTGAGAAAATTGTTGATAAAAAAGTGTTTCATGAGCCAGGTGGTGGTGGCTCACGCCTTTAATCCCAGCACTCAGGAGGCAGAGCCAGGCGGATCTCTGTGAGTTTGAGGCCAGCCTGGTCTATAGAGCAAGATCCAGGACAGGCACCAAAACTACACAGAGAAACCCTGTCTTGAAAAACAAAAACAAACAAAACAAAAACAAAAACAACAACAAAACAAAAGAAAACAAAACAACAAAGTGTTTCATATGATATTCTAAAAACATTTAAAAATGTTGAAGCATTGATATTACGAAAAGGTAGGAAATTATAATCTCACTGAGAGAAGGAGTCAGATGGCACATCATCTTTCTTGCTCTGTACATGTGTTTCCTGTTTGCAAAGTTACTTACATATATGTTACAAATAAATGAATGATACAAAGGATTGTGTATTTAAAATAATTATGATGCTTCTGACTTTTTATGTGGAATGTTAAGAGAGAAAATGTGCCGATCGTAAAAATGGGATGTTCAGAGTAATCTGTACCTACTTTCACCTGAATGGCTTATTTTAATTTAGCAATCTTTGCTTCACTGTCCATTGCAAGAGTTCAGTGACAAATCAGGCCAGGGGACAGCAGAAGTAAGACATGGGTTTGCAGAGATGGGTCCTCCACTCTCAGATTCGGGCTGGGTACACACTTCCATTTACCTTAATTATCTGACAGTAGTAATACTGGCTACTCTGGTTTGTAAACCAGCTGGAATGGTGCGTAGGATTTCTGGTTTGTGTTTCAAGTGGGGGGAGTGATCGTCCTATAGAAAACTGGCTTTACGTCCGTCCCCTTATGAACCCCTCCTGTCTTCCTTTGCTGTATGTTCTACCTTGGTAAGAACAGTATTTCTTTATTTGCCTGGTCTATTTGGGTTTTGGTGGTAGGTCTACGCCTGCCTGAGTTCTGATAGACTTTCTAGTAATACCATTCTCTCATGACTCCTCGGTTTTATGTGCTGTGTTCTGAATCTTGTGTAACTACTGCTTCTCTATTTTGAAATGACCTAGGGTGACCCTGGGAAAAGAGGACCACCTGGCCCCCCTGGACCCCCAGGACCCAGTGTAAGTAATTTCAAGTTTAAATCTGAGAGTGAGAACTGAGTGAAGAAATCTCAGAAGCAAACGTGGACATGTCTATAATCAAGTCATTGTTCTGCACTTCCAAAATGGCTACTGTGTTTTTATTTCCTTCCTTCCTTCCTTCCTTCCTTCCTTCC
>CABHPP010142151.1:24245-65866 GCA_902168425.1 Peromyscus attwateri | reverse complement strand
AAAAAAAAAAAAAAAAAAAAGTATCGTTTATAAAAGCAAAAGAAGGTGTACTGCATAAAAAGCCTATGCTATCCCTGGACCTGCATCTAGGCAGACAGTAAGACAGTGTCCTGAGGACCAACAGAGCAGGTGGGACAAAGCCAGTGGCATGCATCAAAGCTGCTGAGAATGGGGCTGCTGGTCTGGCTGAGCAAATGTGTTCAAGAGCAAGGTAGGGTGGTGCACAACATTAATTCTAGCACTGTGGAGGCAGAGGCAGATGGATCACTGTGAATTGGAGGCCAGTCTGGTCTACACAGTAAGCTCTAAGATAGCCAGGACTACAGAGACCCTGTCTCAAAAAACCAAAGAAAAGACATATGCAGGGATCTGGAGATGATGGTGTAGGGCTGGGGAGGTAGTGGTCCAGGGTCAAAAGCCCAACAGTGTGAGACATGGGAGGAACACCGAATGACAGGCAGTACACACTTGGTTTCTTTGTTTGGTGTTATTTATGTGTGTGTGAGAAATGGTGGTTGGAAGCTCTATTACCCTTTGCCTTATTCCCTTGAGACAGGATCTCTCACTGAACCTAGAGCTAAGGCAGGTGGTAAGTAGGCTACAACAATCCTCCTGCCTCTGCCCCCATAACGCTAGGGTTAGAGGTACATATGGCCAGCCTGGCTTTTTATGCAGCTGCTGGGGATTCAGACTCAGGTCCTCAAGACTTCTTACCATCAACATCTTCCCAACCCCTCCTCTTATTTTGAGACAGGCTCTCATACTTCTGATCCTCCTGCCTCTACCTCTCAGAGTGCTCAGATTACAGGTGTGCACCACTAGAACTGGTTTTACGCTGTGCTTGGGATGGTACCCAGGACTTGGGATATGATGGGCACTCTACCAACTGAGCTGCCTACAGCACAAGGTGCTACTCACCTGCCTGTTCAGCTTCACAGCCAGTATCGTGTTGGAGTAGCTGTAGTTGCATATCTCGGTTCCCTTCTTAAAGTGGCAAACTTTCAGCTTCCTGGGAGCTTTGAGGCTGACGATGGCCACCAAGCTGCTTGAGAACAACCTCTCTACGATGCATACATCTTCAGTGTCAGCTGGAACCAGAGAAGAACACATGCATGGATACATACATCTCCCAGTCCACACACCCAATCTGCCCACAGACACAAGTACATGCACTTCTAACAGGCACATGCCACAGAACACTGTAAGGGACACATGGGCTGACATGTCCCCAAGAATCATAGTTCAGCGGGGGGATGGAAAGTCTCATCATCTGTAGATATGGCTGCTGTCACTATAAATACAGATCACACCCTATGTGCAAACTGAGATGCCAAAGCAGAATCATGAAAGCGTGTCTTTAAATACGTTCTGCTGCTGGCAGGACTTCAAAACACACTCACTACATTTATTTGTTGGCTTATTTATATATTATGGGTGTGCGTGTGTGCCATGGAAAATGTGGAGATCACAGGAAAATTTTTGGAAGTCTATTCTTTCTTCCTACCATGTGCATTCTGGGGTTCCAACTCAGGTTGTCAGGCCTGGCAGCAAATGCCTTTAGCATTGAGCCATCTCACTGGCCCACATTTATTCAAATAGGGTCAAGGAACATGATTCTGCAAGGGGGCACAGCCTGAGCCCCAAACCATAGCTGCCGTGGCACTAGGCAGTGAACCATGGCTTGGTCAGCCCTGTGATCACAAGGGGAAGGAACTGTGCTATTGCTACATTAAGTGAGGTGGGTGATAAATGCAGCTCTATTTGCAACTGTGTAAGTCAAGGAGCATTTGTGTTTCTAGGTAAGTACACGGTTTCTTCATATCTGCCTGACTCGACATTTGTGCATTAACACACTAGAAGGAAGCTAGAACTGGACACACCCATTTTTGTTAAAAGTGTGAGAATGTGCTCTTCCCCACAATGGAACAGGCAGTAAAATTAATTACAGAGGCAGAGGCGGGTGGATCTCTTGTGACTTTGAGACTGCCTGGTTTACACAGAGTTCTAGGCTAGCCAGTCTAGCCAGTCACATAGTGAGACCCTCTTTTTTTTTTTTTTTTTTTTTTGGTTTTTCGAGACAGGGTTTCTCAGTGCAGCTTTGTGCCTTTCCTGGATCTCGCTCTGTAGACCAGGCTGGCCTCGAACTCACAAAGATCCACCTGCCTCTGCTTCCCGAGTGCTGGGATTAAAGGCTTGTGCCACCACTGCCCGGCGACCCTCTTTTTTAAAAAAGGCTGGGGCTGGAGAGATGGCTCATCAGTGAAGATCTTTTATGGAAAACCTGAGTTCAGTTCCCAGCACCCACATTGGGTGGCTCACAACTGCCTGTAACTCCATCTCCAGGGGATATGATGCCCTCCTCTGACCTGAGGGCATCTACATTCCTGTACACACAACACATCCTTAATTTAGTAAAATTAGTAATAGTAAATTTAGTAAAATTAAATAGTAAATTTAATAATAGTAAAAATAAATCTTAAAAAAAAAAGAGACACACTTTTTGCAAAAGCATGAGAACCTGATCCCCAGCACCCATGTACAAAGCAAGTGTATGTGGTGGAGCACTGGGAAGGCAGACATGAGGGCCCATGCAGCTCAATGGCTAGTTAGTCCGGAGGAGTGTTAAATTGTCAAGCTGGTCTGCACATGACTACCCCCCCCCCCCCAACACACACTGATTTTAAAAGACAAGCCAGCTGCAGTGGCACTAGAAGCAAGAGGATCTCTGTCAATTTGAGGATATACTGGTTCAAGTCAGCGAGGACTAGCTGCTTATGCAGAATTTGTCTCCTCTTGGCTCTTGCTGTTAGTGATGAGGACTGGCTTCAAAAGCCTCAAAGATGTAGGAAGAACTAGTTTATAGCGTTGGTAACTGTTGTGGAGTATTTGTTTAACTATGTAAAGATACGCTGCATTTGTTTATGTTTCGGAATATTTGTTTAACTATGTAAAGATGTGTTGCTGTTTTACCTTGCCTGTCTAAGGCACCTGACTGGTCTAATAAAAAGCTGAACAGCCAATAGCAAGGTAGGAGGTATAGGCAAAACTTCCATGCAGGGAGAGTAAAGGCGGAAAAGGAATTTAGGCTGGGGGGAGAGGGGAAAAAGAAGAAGAGATGCTAGGGGCCAGCCAGACACAAAGGAAGCAGGAAAGTAGGACAGACATTAGAATGAAAGAAAGGTAAAAAGCCCCAAGGAAAAATGTAGATGAATAAAATAGGTTAAATTAAGTTAAAAGAGCTAGTGGGACAAGCCTAAGCTAAGGCTGAGCATTCATGAATAATAATAAGTCTCCGTATCTTTATTTGGGAGCTGGTTGGTGGACCAAAGAAAATTCCAACTACAGGTAACTCTAAAGATGGAGCACTAAAACTGACTGTGTATGTATATATGTATGTATGTGTGCATTCATGTGGGTGCAGTGAATGTCAGAGGGACAACTTCAAGCTCTGGTCATCCCAAATCTTTTTTGAGTTCCCATCTCCCCAGCTTGGGGATTACAGGTCCTTTTTACCTGTGTCTTCAGGATCAGAACTCATATCCTCAGGCTTGGAAGGCAATTACTTTACCAGTGACTTAGTCATTTCCATTGTGCAAAACTGAATTTTAGGTAAATCCACTGGCCCTTTAAATGAAAGCATGGGTGAGATAACCTAACACCTTTCTACATGCAGCTGTGTGTCAGCCATCACAGATTCTGAATTTGAGAAGCTGCCCTCATGCCCTTGGGGATTTTACAGCCATTGTTTGACAGGTAGAAAGGTGGAGGGGGGAGAATAATCCTTGTCTTCTGCACATGTTCCTAGTGAGGGATGGAGTGTGAAAGGGAGGTGAGGGAGTGGGAAAGGACCTGCAGGATGCTCCTGTGGTGAAGTAGAGATTGTAGGAGCTGCTGGAGAGCAATGTTTCCAAGAGCAGACCTGTTTCAGTCACAGGAGCCCTTATGTGCTAACCCAACCTGGCACTTCAGCAGATACAAGGTCACCAAAGTATCAGGACTGTAACACTTAATAATGTCGGAGCAATAAAATCCAGCAAGACTAAGTTTAAACTGTGGGAAACTCCACCCCCTTCTTACTGAGCAGGAGGGAGGATCCCAGCCAGGTCCAGAGGCCAGTAGGAGGTCAGGTCATCTGGGGGAGGGGCTGGGAGCTCCCTGCTGTGAGCACCAAACCCAGACTCCTCTGGAGCAAGGGTCACTACTGGCTTTGAGGGCAGGGCAGAGGTGGAAGGTTTCCTAAGTGCAAATGCAGCCTGTTAAAACAGAGCCAGCGTAGGCACAAGACAGACCCAGGACACTACGGCCAGGAGCTCAAACTCTGTCAACTGGAGAAAATTACACCAGGGCTACAGAGGCAAACAAAACAAAACGGCCAGGGTTTAGGCTAGGTGTGATAGCTCACAACTACAGGTGACACTTTGGAGGCTGAGGCAGGAGGACTGCCACAAGTTTGAAGCCATTCATAACTACACAGTAAAACTGTGTTTAACAATTCACTATTAGGATAAGAATTTGTACCGTATCAAGCTGATGAAAGAATATGCTGGCTGTACTTTCAGGAGGGGAGGCTAAAATCTTTTTAGATTATGGATTAGCCTATAGAGAAACGTCTGCTGTAAATCAAACAGTGAAGGGGAAGATGAATAGGAATCTCACTTACACAACTTAAGTAAAACATAGCTCTCTGAACAAAACAAAAAACAAACCAACAAAAAAACTGTATTTAAAAAAATAAAAGTTGCCAGGCGTAGTGGTGCATGCCTTTAATCTAAGCACTCGGGAGGCAGAAGCAGGCGGATCTCTGTGAATTCGAAGCCAGCCTGGTCTACAGAGTTCCAGGACAGGGAATCCTGTCTCAAACCCCCCCCCCCCCAAAAAAAAAAAAGCAAGTAGGCAGGGCAGTGTATGCCTTTAATTCCAGCATTCAGGAGGCAGAGGAAGGTATGAGTTTGAGGACAGCCTGGTCTACAGAGTTCCAAGAAAGCGGAGGCTACAGACACCTGAACAACAAAAACAACAAAAACAAAACAAAGCAGCCAAACTCGTCCCTCCCCAAACCAGGATTAGAAATCTAGGGACAGGCAGCAGGGGGCTGGGTAATGCACACTCTTATCCTACCACAGGCAGAGGCAGGCGGCTCTCTAAATTACAGGCCAGCCCAAGTGGGGAGAAATGGATAGCTAGGAATAGGAAGAAAAACCTCTCGGCCAGGCATGGTGGCACACATCTTTAATCCCAGCATTTGGGAGACAGAGACTGGTCCAGGACAGCTCCAGGACAGCCACGGCTACATAGAGACCCCATCTCAAAAAAACAAACAAACAAAAAAAAAACCCCAAAAGAAAAACCTCTAACACTATCTTCAACAATGGAAATCACTGCACATCCCTGAGACAGATCTCACCTGGATCCAAGTCTATTAGATTGTGGATGCTTTCCCTGCATAGGGATTAGCAATACCTTATTCAGTCCAATACCTTCCCTAAGATGCTAAACCAGTGTTTAGCCCCCCTACAATAGGGTGGGACATAGGATCAACTTCCCAAATTACTGCTTATATCCTACCTAGTTCATTAATCTGCTAAACAAACCAAACCAAACCAGAAACACTGGACCTGAGCCCAGTACGGGGTGATGATGCTCCCCCCGCACCCCATGTGTGGTGCTACCTTGGCTAATGGCAGACTGGCTAGTGTTTATCTGTTGACCCCACCTTTCCAACATCAGGAAGTTACCTAACAGCTTTATTCACCAGTGGCCAAGGCCAAGTTCCTCAGTCAGTCATTTGACTCCTGTGTCTATTCTGTGAATGGGAACAGGCATCCACACTGCTGCTTGCATACCAATGTGTAGAACAGAGCTATCCACAACAGCCAAGACATGCAAACAGCCCACGTGTGCACGAATGAGCGGATGACCCCAACAGGACAGCTGGAGAGTATAACAGTACTCAGCAATAACACAAAGGAAGGCCTGATACATGGGAGGGCAGGGAAGAGCTGTAAAAACATTCCACATGAACAGAGCCAGCCACACTCAGTTGCATTTATCTGCAAAGCCCAGACAGCAAATCTATAGATGCAGAAAAGAGATGAGTGGCTGAGCTGAGCTGGTGAGAGGGAGTGGGAGTGACTGCTAATGGACTTGGGCTTTAAGAGACGATAAAAACATTTGAAAATTCCATGGTAGTAGGCTGCTCAACTTAGCCAATGCACTGTAAGTCACTCAGTTGGATACTTTAAACAGATTTATAGGCCATAAAGGTATAGAAACTATATCCCAAAGAGGCTGTTCTTGTGGTTGTTTTAAATCACACTAAAACCCATCTCAGGTAGCTGAGTGCAGCCTCAGGCAGCCCATGAACTTTGGCTGATATAGTAAGACCTGACTGAAGCAAGAGGCTACTGACACAAGTGGCAGGGGACATCTCAGTACAAGTCAATGTCACCTGGGGAAATGGGCCATGGGGACAGGACAGAAGCTAAGTATAGGCAGACCCTTCCGGGACTCTAGTCCTTCAACCCCAGGCAATGGGCATCAGTGTGGATGTGAGATGTCTCTTAAAACACTAAAGACATCTGAAAGCTACTGGGTTTTCTGGGGGCAATTTTCTATCTGTATCTTTTATCTGACTTCCACAGGGGCCAGTAACCAGGAAAAGGGCTAGGCCCTCTGCAAATGGCAGGGGAACCTCCTCCTCCCCAGTCTCTGACTGACCAAGAAGAGCTGAATTCCTGTATACGTGTGCATGTGTATGAGTATGAACAGGCCAAATAAAAGGTTGTCGATAGATGTCTGTTGGTCTCCCACTGAACCTGGTGCTCAGAGTGGCAAGACTGGCTGGCCAGCTAGCTCCCAGGATCCACCTGCCTGTCCCCACCTTCCAGCCTAGGGTTATAGACACTGCCACACCTGCCTTTACATGGGTGCTGAGGGTCTGAACATGCTGAGCCCTCTCCCAACCCAGTGCAGTTTATAAGCTCGGTACTGACAGAACCAACATACGGCATCCATGAGCCTCACACACTTGGTATGGCCCCTGTCCACTCAATCAAGGACAGCGCAGCTATCCTGAGAAGCAGTGGTAAACAGGCTGGTGAAGGAGACCCAAAGTGGCACACCAATGCCAGAGTGCACCCAAGTGGATACAGAGAAAACTCTGAACACAAACTTCAGTGAGCTCAAGTGGCGATGCCTAGTTTCCAGGTGGCCTCAGGCACTAATCTGTCGTTCTTCCTTGAGGTTGACTGTCTAGAAGTCTACCTTAGGAAAGGAGTTACTTGGGCTGTTTGCTTCTGTGGCATAGTGGATAGCTGGCAACAATGATGCTCCTCAAATGGGAAGAACAAAGACAAATAATTGGTGAAACACATTTCCACACAGGCCTGTTTGTGCATGGGGCTCTCCCAGTGATGCCAGCCAAGAGCTGCTCCACGACAGCAGACTGAGGCAGAAGTGACTCTATTACTGTAAAATCTCTCAAAAATAATACTCTGACAGGTGCATGGCCCATCACTGGGAAAAGCATTATTTCTCAGAGTTGAGGACATAGACTATGGTCTATAAGGTACTCTATGTCCAGGGAAGGCTCCCACAGCCTTTGAGGTTCCAGACACTGCTGAGCTACAGATGGGCTCACTTCATGGACATTTTGTGACGGGTGCCATCCCCACTCACAGACTTCTGATCCTATGTGGCATCTGGAGAAGCTCACTTCTCAACTCTGACATTTTACAAAGATCTTTTATGTATTTTACTTAATAGTGGACACTGTTGTTGCAGTGACATTTAAAAGAAAGCCACATGCATTGTGAACTTTCCAACAATGAGACATGGCCTATGGAGAATGGATGAGAACACATGGGGCAGAAACAACAGGCAGAGGACCCAAGTTTTTACAACTTTCCTTACATTTGAAATCAACTGGGAAAGTGGTTCAGTGGTTAGAATACTTGCCTAGCATGCAGGAAGCCCTGAGTACCATCCCCAGATCTGCATCAAAACCAGAGTAGTGGAGCATGCCGTTAATCACAACACTTGGGAGGCAGACAGGAGAATCAGAAGTTCAAGGTCATCCTAATCAATAACACTGTGAATTTGAGGCCAGCCTGGTCTACATAACAAGACCCTGTATGGGAGGGGAGACTGAGAGACTGAGTTTGAAATAATGTACGGTAGCAGACACCAGTAAACCTACCATTCAGGAATCCAAAGCTGGAGGCTCACGTATTACAGGCCAGCCTGGGCTACATACATAAGATCCTGCCTCAACTATGAAAATAAGTGCATAGTCTGCAATCACAATAGCCTTGTCAGCAAAGCCCTGACAGTGCTGCTGGGCAAAGCTTCTATTTTCTGTCTGCTTTAAAGAAAGAGCAGTGGCTGCTGGTCTTGTTCCCTAAGACCTGCCTTGGCTCATTCTTTTGATAAAGCAGCAGGGCTGATAGCAAAGATTTGGTTTTATGATGGACTGCTAGGAGTCACGAGTGCACAAGACCTCAAACTGGAGCCATAGAGTAAGATTCTTCACTACCTGCAGAAGAGTACTAGACAACTTTGACATCCACCCAGAGATGAACCAGTTTTCCCAGAAGTCATCTGCTCCTGTGTGAGAGGAGACAGAGCTCCCAGCAGCTTCTGGGTGGAGGAGTAACTAAATGGAGGCGGCCAGACGGTTCAGCAGGTCAAGGTGCTTGCGCAAGCCTGGAGACCTGGGTTCCATCTTCACAGACCACAGACTCCAAGACACTGTCCTCCAATCTCCCACACCCACCCTGGCACACACATGCTCGAGCACACAAATCATAAGACACAAATGAAAGAGTATGAACTGGAATGTTCTGTCTGCTTCAACATCTATTTTTAAAAATCAAATCTCACTAAGGGGACACACAGGTTGGTACATACCTTCCCACACTTACAAGTTGCTATCAAGACATCACACTGTGTTCCCACCAAAAGCCAGGCAGGAAGTTCCGGTCTCTGCAAATGAGGACTGGGTTTTGACATTCCTCCTCACTCCACACACTGAGCCTCCCAATAAATGGAGAACCACAATTCCCACACAGCCGCCACCAGTGACAGCAGCTTTAGCTGCTGGGAAATGCCAAGGGATCCTTTTCCTGAGGTGGGCTAGCCTGGGGGAGGAGTCCTGTTTCAGATGTCATGCATGCTGGCCCACAGCTGACGTCAGTAACCACACGGTCCCATTTCAGTGAAGCTAGAGGACACTGGGGGCCAGGGAGGAGGTGAGTATGAGGACTGAAAAGAAGTAATGTCTAGCAGAGGCAGCAGGACACAGGGATCAGGACCAGGAGGGACTCTAACCCTGGTGCCATTCTCTCCTAATGGGTGATCACTTTTGAGGCAGTAACAACCAAGGCAATACTGAAGGGTCAGGCAGACACACTCCATCCTGGAGTCAAGGGCACCTGCAAGATGACTTCAAGCAGGAATGGAGTCCTCTACCCTCCTGGTGGGCAGGACTCTGGAATTCCAAGATGGAAGCTTCAGTGTCCTCCTCACCTTACATCAAGGGCTGGAAAGTCTCTGTTCATTAGAGTTCCCAGCCTCATGCTTGTCACTTCTGGGCACCTCTATTTAGAAGCAGCTGTCATTAGGCACCTGCCACTCCTCTTCAGCAGTCACACTAGTTTTCAAGACTGAATGTCACTTCAAGGCAGAGAATAGGCAATTTAGGGCCATTCTTGACTTCACAGTATGTTCGAGGCTATCCTGAGCTACCCAAGACTGGTCTTAAACCAAAGAAGAGTGGGCAAAATCTGAGGGTAAGGGATAAAAGATGCTTGACACTGAGCTGAAACCTCAGCCCTTGGAAGATAGGAGATTTGAGGCTAGCCTATCTCAAAACCCCAAAACAAAGCCAGGTTTAATGGATACACCTTTAATCCAGGCACTAGGAGGCAGTGGCAGGCAGATCTGTGAGTTTGAGGCCAGCCTAGTCTACATAGAGAGTTCTAGGACACCCAGGGCTACACAAATTCTGTCTCAAAACAGACCAACCCTAAAGGCAAAACCAAAAAAAAAGGGTGTTCAACACCATCAACCCAAATTAAAACCATGAGACATGGGGTTGGGGATTTAGTTCAGTGGTAGAGCACTTGTCTAGCAAGTGCAAGGCCCTGGGTTCAGTCCTCAGCTCTGGGAAAAACAAACACACAAACAAACCATGAGACAGTACCGCACATACCAGAACATCAAGAGGAAAGGTACACAGTCAAGTATGTCTATGAAACCCCTTATATTATATATATACTGGTGAATGAGGCACAGACACTCAGGAAGTGTGGCCGTCTCTGGTCTGTTTTGTTGCTGCAGATGTAATCTAGTCTGGGCTCACACCTACTCTCTAGCGGAGCATGAGCCTGAGCCCCTGATCATTCTACCACACCTCCCAAACCTCAAGATCACAGGTACACCCACCCCACCTGTTTCTTGAAAAAAAAAAAAAAAAAAAAAAACTACACATGCAGTTGCCAAACAAACAACTGGACTCCTGGGCACTCACTTCCAAGAAATGAAAATTCATATCCACACAAAATCCCACCCATGGATGCTCACAGCCACTTTACTTGTAATAGTCCAGATCTAGACTCCATCACTGGGTCTTTGCATGGGTTAACAGTAAAGCTGTGAACTACTGCTCATCAACAAAAAGGAGCATATTGTCACACTAGGATAACTTCTTAGGGAATTGTGCTGACCAAAAAAGCCAATCACCAGGCTTTGGGGATGGCTCAGTTGGTAAAGCATTTTTCTCAGGTGTGAGGACCTCAGTTTGAATCCCCAGAACCTATGCGAAAGTACTGCTCTCCAGAGGATCAGGGTTTGATTCCCAGCACTCCACAGCTCTGAACAGCTGCAACTTCATCCCGGGGAACTGATGCTTTGCTTTCACATGCTTGCAGGCAAAACAAAACAAAAGAAAACCTGTTACAAGGGTTGTGCCCACATCTAGCCTTCCTGCCTCCAGCTGTGGTCAACGCTCCCAGCCTTTTGCCTGTGGTGCCAGTGCTGAGGGCCTACTGAACTGAAGCAGTCACACCCTTGGATCTCATGAACTGATCTAAATAAATTTGTTCTTCCTAGTTAGTTGGGTTTCAGGAACTCACTGTAGTGACCACAGATACAACCTGACTAATACAACTTTTAAACCTGACATGCCTAGCACTCAGGAAGCTGAGGCAGGAAGACTCCAGGACTGGAGGTAGCTCAGTGGCTGCCAGGGTCAGACAGTGGGCAGGAGGAAACAGGGAGGGAGGGTTGTCAACATGAAGGGTTTTTATTCATCAGTTAATTATTATTTTGCCTTTTTCTAGACAGGGTCTCCCTCTGCACCTAGGCTGATAGAAAACAACTCTCCAAAGAATTGGGATTACAGATGGGCCACTGTGCCTGACTTCCAACTTCAAAAGCGTTCCAGGATAGTGGTTCTCAACCTGTAGGTCACCTAAGACCATAGGAAAACATTGATATTTACATTATGATTCATAACAGTAGCAAAATTCCAACTATGAAGTAGCAATGAAAATAACTTTCTGGTTGGGGTCACCACAGGATGAGGAACTGCATTAAAGGGTCGCAGCTTTGGGAAGGTTAAGAATCACTGCTCTAGAGCAAGAAGAGTTGTATCGGGATCGTGGTGGATACAAGACTCTCTACAGGTATTCAAACATCACAGAATTAAACACACAAGCATACAAGTAAAACTGGAGACACGTGAAGAAGAAAGATGAGTAGTGATGCTCTGGCTGTGATATCTGACAAAGAGGTTACATCTTAGGAATTCAGGCTGCATGTCAACTTAAAAGTGATTTCCCCTTAACAGTGATATATGGGGGGAGGGGGTGGTGCTGCAAGAAGCTCAAGGGGTAAAGGTGCCTGCCGCCAAGCCGATTCCAATCCCTGGGACCTACATGCCCGCAGGTTGTGTTCTGACCTATACACCCTCCAATACACACAATTTTTGTCTTGTTTTTTTTTTTTTTCTGAGACAGGGTCTCACCATGTAACCTTGGCTGACCTTGAACTCAGCAATCCAACTGTCTCAACCTCCCAAGTGCTGGGTTTAAAGGCGTGCACCATCACAAATGGTCACAATTTTTTTTTTAATGTAGTAAAAAACATTTTAAAATGTGTATTGTATGTGTGCCTGCCCACAGAAAATAGAAAGAACTGTTAGAGCCCCTGGAGCTGGAGTTACATGCAACTGTGAGCTTCCGGATGTGTGCTGAGAACAAAACCCAGGCCCTCAGCAAGAACATAAGTTTTTTAAATTACTAAGCCATCTTTCCAGTGGGGCTCCCTCCACCTTTTAAAATATACTTTCTGGGCTGGTAAGATAGCTCAGTGGGTAAAAGTGCCTGCTGCCAGACCTGAGTTTGATCCGGGACCCAAATGATAGAAAGAAAACAGACTCCTATAAGTTGTCCTCTGACCTCCACACTGGTGTGGTGCTACATGTGCACATTCAAGGTCATACACACTAAACAAATAAAATGTAATAAAAACCGGTCTTTTTATTAAAAGTGTATAGGAGCTGGGGACATAGTTCAGTAGGTAAAGTACTTGCCAGGCAAGCAAGAGGATCTGAGTTCAGATCCCTACACTGATGTAAAAAGCTGGGTGTGTTAGCTCATGCGCATGCCTGTAACTTCAGCGGGAGACACGGAGACACGGAGACACACAGACACACACACACACACACACACACACACACACACACACACACACACACACGGACGGACGGACGGACAGGACAGAACATGGGGGGGGGGGTCCTTGGAATTCACTGGTCAGTTAATCTAGCCTGCCAGCAGGCTCCTTGTCTCAAAAAAAAAAAAGGGGCTGGGCAGTGGTGGGGCATACCTTTCTTGGGAGGCAGAGGCAGGCATATCTCAGTGAGTTCAAGGGTAGCCTGGTCTACAGAGCGAGTTCCAGGACAGCCAGGACTACATCTGTCTTGCAAAACCAAAAAATAAAAATGTGGAGAGTATTTGAAAAAGACCACTTGTCACTTTTGACCTCCACACCCACACAAACACACCACTCATACACACCATTTTTTTTATTTGTAAAAACTTACTTAATTTCACGTGTATGAGTATTTCACCTGCACTTGCTGTATGTGTACCATGTATGTGCCTGGTGCCTATGCATGTCAGAAGAAGGTGTCAGATTCCCTACTGGAGTTACAGATGTTTGTGAACTACCACATGGGTCCTAGGAACTAAACCAAGTCCTCTGAATGAGCAACAGTGCTCTGACCACTTAGCCATCTCTCCAGCCCCAATGATGTGTTTCACAGTCATTAACTTCAGTCCTGATCACGGTCCAACAGACAGACATTAACTTGTGTTTTTTAGAGGCCCCAGCTTGTGGCCTCTCTGCTATCCCAAGTCATGGCCACTTAGACTCCATCAAATGACAACAGCAGCCAAAGGAAACGACTCCTACAGGGTTGGAGTGGTTCCGTTTTCTAGGACCCTTTATTACAGTAACCTCATCTAAATGGCATTAAGGAGGAGATGGTGAAGGATGATGGATTATATATGGTAAGATGCCAGGTCCTGAAAGCCAGGAAAACACAACCCTAAATGAACAAATATTATATGCAAATACCCAGAGATCTAGAAGGACACCCAGGTCAGTCCCTAGCTGTGACTTCCTGAGGTGGCTAGGGTGGAAGAGGACTGGCCCAAGGCTGTGTGGACTTAAACTGCCCAGTGTTGGAGTAGAGGACTGCATTCCAATTCCAGTCCAACAGGTCAACTTTGTTTAACAAGGGAAATAAAGCGAGCACTTACTGCATTCATAGATCTGTTCCAGCTTATCCACAGAAGAAAGGGAGAAAAACTTATACCCGGACTTACTACCAACAGCTAGGGACCTGCAAAAAAGCCAAATTCAGAAGTAAGAGCTAAGGCACGTAGACAGCGATCATGCATAAATCAGCGCCCACCTTACCCCCCAAGAAATCACCAGCATGTCGGAGTTATCTCACAGGTCTGTATCAGATACATGGCAGAGGTCTGTGAAGCATATGGCATGGTCATAATAGTTAACAAGGTGTTGGGACCTGATGCACTACTGTCATCACACACAAAACACAAGCACATTAGGTGACTCTGTGTATGTAAGCAAGAACATGCCATGGTGCACAAGTGGAGTCAGGGGATAACCTGAGGTGTTAGTCCTGCCCTTTCACCTTGTTTGAAACAGAGATCTCATCACAGCTGCATACACCAAGCTTAGCTGGCTTCCAATGGTCCTGGAATTCTCCTGTGTTGCTTTCCACCCAAGCTTAGAGGAGGATCAGGGTTACAGATGTACAGCACCAATTTGGCTTCACATGTGTTCTTCGGATCTGAACTCTCCCTCACACTTTGCACAGCATGTGCCTTACTCTCTGAGCTGTCTCCCAGCCCAACAGTCACTCATTCCATGTATATGTCTTATGAGGGTACCCTGACCTTAAATATATTCAGATTTGTCAGTTACCCCCCAATAAAGCCTGGGAAAAGACTAAAAACTCTAAGTTTGAGACCTAAATGAAGAGTGATCAGTTGTCAGCCAGTGACTGCAGACACACATGACTGTTTCGGTGCTTGTGAAGCCTTCAAGTTCAGTAAACTGTGCTGCATTCTACACTCTGAACACTTAGATATAACACAGGCTTGGTATCCATTCATTTCGGGACTGCCTTTAGTACTCGCTATGCTGTGCCTGAGAGGTAGGGTAAGAATAACACATATGCCGGGTGGTGGCGCATGCCTTTAATCCCAGCACTCAGGAGGCAGAGCCAGGCGGATCTCTGAGTTCAAGGACAGCCTGGTCTACAGAGCAAGTTCCAGGATAGGCTCCAAAGCTACACAGAGAAACCCTGTCTCGAAAAAAAAAACAAAACCAAACAAACAAACGAAAAAGAATGACACATACTAAGAAACTAGACCCTGGTATGGGAAGACTATCTTTGTTGAGTTAGATGGAGAAGTGACGGATTCTTTTTGATGGCTTACGTTTGACAAGCTGTGTTTAGCAACTCCTAGCTTTGGCTAAAAGGCTTGGAGCAGAGTCTTGGTGACACCAAGTGAAGGGGTTCCTGATCAGAAAATTCCATCTCCAGAATGCAACTGACCAAGGAAGCAAGAGCAAGCAGCACATACGGCCTTCACCAGCAGAGAAGGATGGAAGAGAGAAGGGAGGAGACAGAGGTTCAGACACTGGAGAACACAGAAACAAATGGGCAGAGCAGAGGACTTTCACCTGATTTGTATTTGTACCCAGGACAACACTTGAGGCTACTTGAACAGAGGCTCTCTGAGCACTGCTGAAACCACACTAGTATGAGCTTCTCTTGCAGCATAAAGGACCATAAACTTTCTCTACCAGTCGGAGGATGTGACTCCACTACACTGAGTTCTTTCAACCAAGTAATCAGGTCTGCGTATCTGTACACACTGTGAGCAGTAACAGGTGGCTGTGGTGGTACATGATTTTAATCCCAGCACTCGGAGTCCAGTCTGGTCTACACGGCAAGCACCAGGCCAACCATGTCTCAATTAAAAAATAAAAGAAGAAACAAAACAAACAACTCTCTAGAAAGGTTAAAAATAAAATCTCAGCAGCTAAGAACTTCTGGAAAAATTTTCCAGACAAATAAGGTTTGTTATCTTAAGCAAATTTTAATCTCTCTTACCTCAACTATTTCTGAATTTAAAATACAAACCACCCTAGCACTTGAGAGGAAGAAGCGGGAATATAAGGAGTTCAGGGCCAGCCTGGGCTACATAGTGAGTCCCTGTCTCAAAGTAAAAACAAAACACCAAAAATACCAAGAGCAAAAAGAAAATAAGACAAAAATCATTCTTAAATTGTGTATTTTCCTGTGTGTTTTAAAAGGTTTTTATTTATATGAGTATATCTACGTGAATACCTGCCACATGTGTGGGGATATCTGCAGGGAAAGTTAAAAGGCAGCTGTGAGCTGTGGTTGCTCTGGTCCTCTGGAAGAATACCAGGAGCTCTTAGCTACTAAGCCACCTTCCCAGACGCCCAAAGAAAATGTTCCTGTGTTCTTAAGACAAAAGGACACCTTTTTTGTTGTTGTTTATTTGAAACAGAATCTCACTAAGTAGATGAGGCTGGCCTGGGGCTTTTAATCTTCCTGCCTCAGTCTCCCTATGTGCTGGGACATGAACCAATATGCCGGCTTTGGCAAATTCTTTTGGGCTCAGGGTTTTGTCTCCCACATCAGATGTCCAGACCATGAGAGATAAATACATATAATTCTATGTGAGTGTGTATATGTCTGAATGTATGTATATATACTACATGTGTACAGGAACTATGAGAACCAGAAGAGGGTACTGATCTCCTGAAACTAGAGTAACAGGTGGTCGAGAGCCAGCATGTGGGTGCTGGCAACCAAATCTGGGTGCTCTACAAGAGCACTAAGTACCTTTAACTGCTTGAGCCATCTCTCCAGCCCCTGCCCCCACCCATAATAATTCAAAGATATTTTCTGGAGCTATTAGCACATGTGAGGCTCTGGGTTCAATCTCCGGCATAAAAACAAAGCAAAAGCCTACCTTTATAGACAGTTGTCAGTTTTCCTTCATGACTACCCTGTCCTCACCACCTCCCTTTTCACTTCTTCACTTGGAAATCACAAATAAGCTTAGGGAGGTCCTTGCCTACAAGCGTTAGAAATGGATTCCTGGGTTCCAGAGAGCTTGGTTCTCAGCGGTATTCTCCATGCACAGAATCCCCCCCCCCCCCAGGGTTTCTCTGTGTAATAACTCTAGCTGTCCTGGAACTCGCTCTGTAGATCAGGCTGGCCTCAAACTCACAGAGCTCCCCACCTGCCTCTGCCTCCTGAGTGCTGGGATAAAAGGTGTGCACCACCACCACCTGACAGGCAAAATCTTTTTGATATTCTAGATAAACAGAACTGATTAGACCATTAAACACCTGGACTAGAATTTTAATGTCAAAAGTCTTCTAAACGGATTGTGCCCTTTTATCAGTAAGAAACAGAAGTTAAGCTGGCGGTGGTAGGGCACGCCTTTAATCCCAGCACTTGGGAGGCAGAGGCAGGTGGATCTCTGTGAGTTCGAGGCCAGCCTGGTCTCCAAAGCGAGTTCCAGGAAAGGCACAAAGCTACACAGAGAAACCCTTTCTCAAAAAACCAAAAAAAAAAAAAAAAAAAAAAAAAAAAAAGAAAAGAAAAAGAAACAGAAGTTAAAAACTTTATCAAGGGAGGGTAAGTAATTAAATATCATTGTAAGTAAACTTGGGTGCAGCACATCAGAGTACCTGCTGAGCATGACTGTGGCCCCTGGGCCTCAAGGTAAGTGTTTACCATTTTCATTACAGACACCAACAACCAGGTTCACATATCCCTCTTTGGTAGGTTCTTTTAACAGAAAATGCAGACATTATAATCATGGAAGAGACATAACCAAATGAGAGGTGAAATGTGTTCTACTAGAAAGAAATGTTTGTGTTTCTAAGTTAACACAGGTCTAGGGATGTTGCTCATTGGTAGAGCACCCGCCTGGCATATGCAAGGACCTGAGTTCAAGCACTGGTTGTTCAATGTTATCCTTATGGACAGAGGGTAATACGAACTGCAAGAAATGATGGGCAGAATACTTGGGAGGAGGGGCAGAGGGACCTCCAGTTCAAGGCCAGCTGAGGCTGCACAAAGAACTATCTCAAAAACAAAGATGTAAAGGGTGTGGTGGTACCCATCTCTCACTCTGACACTGGGGAAGTAAACTCAGGAGACTCTGAAGTTCAAGGCCAACCTCAGCTACACAACACAGTAAGTTCTAGGGCCACACTGGCCTTGAGCTACAAGACACCCAGTCATAAACAAAAAGATGCATTTGCTTGAGCTGGAAAGATGGCTCAGTGGTAAGAGCATGTATTTTTTTTTTTTTTCTTGCAGAGGACCTGAGTTCGATTCCCAGCACTCACAACAGGCAACTCACATGCCTGTAACTACAACATAAGGGGATTGGACATGCCTCTGACCTCAGGCACATTCATGTACTCCCTTCTCATCTTCCCCTCCCATGAGTCAAGCCTGTTGCAACATCCTTTTGCTAGTTTATGAGGATATGGGCAAGCAGCTGCCACTTTGACATAATATCTGTTACTGAATTTGAACACAAGCCTGAAACATCTAAAAGGCAGCTGCTTCTACTTCACTACGAGTGTGGGTAGCAGATGTGCCCCTCAGCTTCCCAGCCATCAGTCCACAGAGGCCTTCCCCCGTCATTACCTTCCCCAGGAAAAGGTCACACTTGATTATGTGGGTGAATGGGACAAGCCACCTCTGTAAACAGGAAGCAGACTGTTCCATGGCCACAGTGACCTGACAGGTGCTATGCCTCACTTAGGACAACAACCAGGCCAAGTTCATGGAGAACCTGGCCTATCCCACCCCAGACCTGTACCAGAAGCCCCAGGCCTTTCAGAGTATCCAAAGTAGAGGTCATTCCTTGGTCAATTTCCATAGGGTGCTAACAATACTCCCCAAGAAACACTAGAACTGGGAACTAGGTTGCCCTTGAACACATCATACAGGTTCCGTGGGTCACTGTCCATCCACCCTCTGCAGCAATCTCATGTTCTCAACTATCTGCTTCAAAAAGCATGTAGAGGGGCAGCCAAGTTAAGGCTGAAGGAGCTTTGGAAACCACCTTCAATTTCCAGGCACATACAAGCAGAGAGTGGTGCCTTCCAGAACAGTGCCTGGCACCTGAAATGGAGGAAGCTCAGTGGAAGAAAATAATGAATATCACTAGGCCCTGTCTAACCCAGGGGATGGGGTCGGGGCAATCCCTTTACTCCAGGCCTCTGGGAAAGGAAGCTTAGAATAGACACAGCCACCTCTCTGACTTCTCAAAATCTACTGGAAAAACAGTCCTGAGGACTCCACGTGAGAATCCAGTGACCCTATTCACTAGTCAAGCTCAACTTTGAAAAGCTACAATGTGCCGGGCGGTGGTGGTACATGCCTTTAATCCCAGCACTTGGTAGTCAGAGGCAGGCAGATCTCTGTGAGTTTGAGGCCAGCCTGGTCTACAGAGTGAGTTCCAGGAAAGGCTCCAAAAGCTACACAGAGAAAAACCTGTCTTGAAAAACCAAAAAAAAAAAAAAAAAAAAAAATACAATGCTCCCACATAAACCTGTCACTTAGAGAAAAACACAGGTGGGAATCAACCAGACTAAACTGGGCGACCAGGATAGGCTGCTCTTCCTGTCCTTCTCATTGCTCTCCTTTAAAAACAAAAACAGACGGTAAAAAGCAGATCACACTGTAGTCACTTTAGGATAAGAATCACGAGAAGAGCGGATGGTGGTGGCACACACCTTTAATCCCAGCACTTGGGAGGCAGAGCCAGGAGGATCTCTTAGTTCAAGGCCAGCCTGGTCTACAGAGCGAGATCCAGGATAGGCACCAAAACTACTCAGAGAAACCCTGTCTTGAAAAACAAAACAAACAAAAAAAAAAGGATCACGAGAAGAAAAACCCTTCAATATTTGAAATCATATTACGAGGAGAAAGGAGGAAACTGACAGAGTTTGAGTACAAATAAATATGTGAGCATTTAAATGACTACAGAATAGATGGACACTTCCTTAATGTCCAGTGGCCCCCTCTATCCCTGAACACAGTAAATGGGATTCCACACAAAGTTCTACTCCTTGCTGGAAATTGTTTTTTAAATTGTGTGTGGTATGTTTATGGCATCTCTGCACAGGTGCATGCAGATGCATGTCTGTGTACACGTGCAGGTTACAGACCAGGATGGGAATCTTCCTCTACTGTACTCCATCTTGCTTGTTTTTGAGACAGGGTCTCTTACTGAACCTGGAGATGACTCTGCCTTGAATGGCTGGCCAGTGAGCGCTGAGGATGATCAACCTATCCTTATTCCTGTGTCCACACAAACCCTAAGGTTGCAGATGGTCCCCACCCTGCCTGCTTTTACATGGGCGCTGAGGAGCCAAATTCAAGTCCTCATGCCCCAGCCCCATGTTCTTTTTTTTCCTTTAGACTGCATCTTTCTATTTCAGTGGTTCTCAACCTTCCTAATTCTGCAGCCCTCTAATACAGTTCCTGATGTTGTGGTGACCCCCAACTGCAAATTATTTTTATTGCTACTTCATAACTGTAATTGTTACTGTTAAGAAATCAAAATGTAAATATCTGATGTGACCCCAAAGGGGTCGTGACCCACAGATAGAGAATCACTGCTCTATTTAGTTCTGGCTGTACTGGAGCTGGATATGTAAATCAGACTGGCCTCGAACTTAGAAATCCTACCTCTGCCTCCCAAGTGCTAGGGCTAAAGGTGTGTACCACCACACGGCCCCTGTTCCTCTTTGAAGATGCAGAAGCCCTTCCACAGACCCTTTCTATTTCTTGCACCTGTAGCTTTACCAATCATGTCACTCCACTGAACTCCAATACAGCCCTAACCTGGAATTCCTTCCAACTTATGCCCCTATATTTCAAGGTCTCTTTGGCAAGTCAAAAATGACACAGCAAGTCTTGTTCTGAACTAATAACTTCATGAACTAGCAGGTTCAGGGCTAAGGAGGGGTGTGAAAAGATCCTGTTTGGGCCAGAGTGACACTTTTATTTATTATACAGGGAACTCAGCAGATATAGAAACTGTTCTTAATAGTCTCTATTTCAAGCAAGATGTAAAGCCTTGTAATACAGATAGCCAGGCACAGTGTGCACGCCTTTAATCCCAGCACTCAGGAGGCAGAGGAAGACAGTTCTCCGAGTTCAAGGCCAGCCTGGTCTACATGGTGAGTTCCAAGACAGCCAGGGCCACAGAGAGACCCTGTCTCAAAATAAATAGATGAGTAAAAACCTTGTAATACTAGCTTTCTTACCAGTCCCCAAATCCTAATGACTCAGAAGCCAGATTGCTACTGGCTGGAACTACTTTCCTCCTACCCAGGTTAGCTTATTCACTAGACAAACTGCAACAGGTTGTCCTGACAGCTTTCGTTGTGCTGGTTTAGGGCACACACAACACAGTATTCAGCAGCCTGAATGTGTGTGTTTTCATAAGTGAGGTCACACTTTTAGTGTCAGTGTGTATACACCTGTGTGGTGTGTCTTCCTCCATTCTCACTTTATAGACTGAGGTAGGGTCTCTCCCTGAACCCCAGAGTGGACTGACTCTGCTAATTTAACTAGCCAGGCATGGCCTCTCTCCTCAGGAGTGTATGTGGTACTGAGATCTCCACTCTGGTCCTCACAGCTGTGCGACAAGTACTTTGTCCATTGTGTCATCTCTCCTGGTGGCTTCAACTTTTATAGATCCACTGGGCTTCTAGACTGTGTCTGTAGAATTCTGTTCTGTAGGTAGAAAAGACCCAGTGTGGTAGAACGAAAAGAACACTAGGAGAGAGCTCAGGAGACAAGACCCTGCTCCTGCCCCATCCCACTACTAACCAACCGTAAGATCTGGAAAGGCGCCAGATCTCTCTGAACTTTACCGTCTCATCTGTGGCTGAACCAGGTGACCCACCTCCTTCCCAATCTCAGGACAGGTCCCTGATCTTGAGAATATTGAGAAAGTCCAACTGAGCACCTGTCGCACCTCCATACAGGTGCTTGCCATTTTTACAATTTAACTTTTAATTGAGGAAAAACAAAAGCCTCAGTCTCTACCTTGCTAATGCTATTCTGCCAACAGCAGCCAACTACTTAGTGTGATGCCAAGTGACCCATTCCTTCTCCTCTTACATCACTTCCTCTTACTCACTTCCCAAGATGGCTCTTCTCCCTTCCAGTCCCATAACTCATCCTTCCTTCCTTAAAAACCTCATCTATTAACCACCTCCCAGGTATGCCAACAAGGCGGCCTTGAAGAACCAGATTGGCACCTACAACAGATGAGTCTGGTAAAACAGGGGACTGCATGAAGGTTCTCTTTTAACCCGGGAATAGCTCACTTTGCCCCTCACCCCCTTGGAGCACCCAGACCCCTTGAGGACAAAGTCTCTCTAGACCAAAGGCCTAGGTTTCTGCTGTTTGATTCTTGTTTGGAGGAAACAAAGTTACCTGCCAGAAGGAACGGCAGAGAAGAAACAAGAAAAAGGGAAAAGAAAAACCATGAAAAGCGACAGAAGAGGCACTGAAATGAAGAGAAACAGGGAGGCGGGCGATGCCCGGGCGGCCGAGAAACCCATTCCGGGTGACCGGCACAAACCGGCGTGCACAGTTCCTTCCCAACTCTGCGAAAGGCCAGGTCTGAGGACAGGTGGACGGGAACACCTCGAGTTCCATCACCTCCCCCGGCCCAGGAGGCAGCAGCGCTCGAGCGGCTGCGCGGGCTCAGAACCCCCCTCAGACACCCCTCGACTTGATCCAAGCCCTGACCTCTGACCCGGCCCGGTGCCCAAGCCTGGCCTTACGTGTTATCCTGGTTGAAGTTGGCGAACAGCAGCTGGCCGGCGCCGGCCTCTCCGCTCTGGCTCGCCAGGTTCATGGCTGCGCGCGCGCGACGGGCTCGGACCCCCTTCGCGGGAGCGCGCGCGGCGCAACTCGGGCTGCCCGCGGGAGCGCACTACACTCAGGAGCTGCGCCCGATCCGGCTCGTAGGCTCGCTCGCCGCCTCTCGCTGCACGGGGACCAACCGCCGCCTCATCCCGTCCCCACTCTTGTTTATGCTCCAGAGCCGGGATGGGCTGCGCGCTTGCGCGGCCCCGCCCACCCTCGCGACGCACGGAGGCGTACGGCGCAGGCCCGCTGCGTAGGCCCCGCCTCTTCACCTCAGGCTCCGGCTGGGGTTTCCGGTCGATTGCGCGTGCTTAAAGATGCACTGGAGGGCGCGCCTGCGCGTGGCGGAGAGTGGGCTGGTGCTTGCTGTGTGCGGACGCGGGCTTACCTCGTTGGTCTGCTGGTCTTTGTTCTGGGGACCTGTGGCGCATCGCCTTGCTTGTAGAGAATCTCCGTTTTACAGATTTGAAAAGCGAGGCTCAGAACTGTAAACAGTTTACCAAATGTTGGATCTGAGACTGGAAACGATCTTTCCAAGGCGCATGCGGTCATGGTCCTTGGGACAGGATTCTACTTTAAATATATTAGTTCGTGCAACAGTTCATGGGAAGCATCTTTCTCCCCTCCCTCCTTCTCTTCTTCCCTTCCTCTCTCCTCTTCCCCCAAAAGGATGGAAATGCCGGGTGGCAAATGTCCTGGAGAAGAGCAAGACTTTTGTTCAGCATGGTTTTGGGTGAGAAGCCCCCCAAGATGACTGGAAGAACAGCAGGTAGCGGGGTCTCTTGGACACTGTTAAAACTGAACCTGTAGGCAAGAAGCTATTGACTCCCAAGCTCAGTGGGCTGTCCTAGAGGATAGAGGGGAGTTAGTACAGCCCCAGAGACAAGGACAGTTGTGAGGAAAATGTGGCACAGGCTCTCCCTCCCTTGAGCCCTCCTTGTTCTGTGTTTTTTGAAATAGGGTCCCATCGCAAAGCTACACAGAGAAACCCTGTCTCGAAAAACCAAAAGAAAAAAAAGAAAGAAAGAAATAGGGTCCCATGTATCCTAGACTGGCTTTGAATTCTGTAGCTGAGGTTGACCTTGACTTCCTGATCTTCTTGCCTCTACCTGCTAAAAGGCATGCAGCACCATGCTCTATTAAAGTAGTTTTTTTTGTTTGTTTGTTTTTGTTTTTGTTTTTTTGGTTTTTCGAGACAGGGTTTCTCTGTGTAGCTTTGTGCCTTTCCTGGAACTCGCTTCATAGCCCAGGCTGGCCTCAAACTCACAGAGATCCGCCTGCGTCTGCCTCCCGAGTGCTGGGATTAAGGGCGTGCCCCCCTCCCTTTTTTTTTTTTAAAGAAATCAATTCTTGGGGTTGGGGATTTAGCTCAGTGGTAGAGTGCTTGCCTAGCAAGTGCAAGGCCCTGGGTTCGGTCCTCAGCTCCGGAAAAAAGAAAAAAAAAAAAAAAAAAGAAATCAATTCTTTAAGAGTTTCCTACAGTGCATTTTGATTATATTCAACCTCACCACCCAGATCCACTTTTCCCTAGCGACCCAACTTTATGTCTTATCTTTTTTTTTTTTTTTTTTTTTTTTTATTTTTGAGACAGGGTTTCTCTGTGTAGATTTGTACCTTTCCTGGAACTTTGTAGATCAGGCTGGCCTCAAACTCAGAGATCCGCCTGCCTCTGCCTCCCAAGTGCTAGGATTAAAGGCGTGTGCCACCACCGCCTGGCTCTTTCTTTTTTAAACCCCACCAAGTTCATTTTGTGCTCCCTAAATATTTTTGGTCATATGGCCTTCCCCTGGAGTATGGTCAACCTATCAGGGACCATACCCTTGAAGAAAATTGACTCCTCTGTTCCCAGCAGGAGTGGGCGTCATGCCCATCTCTCAGATTCATAATGAGATTCTGTTTGGCTTACCTGCATATATGTCTTGTTTGTGCATGCTACCACTACTGTTCAGAGTTTCCATGTGCAGATGTCCCACTGTGTCCAGAAAACACTTTTCTTATAGTCATCCACTGCCTCTGGCTCCTACGGTCTTTTTGACTCCTCTTCTGCACTGGTCTCTGAGCACTGGAAGGAAGGGGTGTGGTATATGTGCCCTCTTTAGGGTTGAGCATTCCAGTCCCCAGTGGGTCTCTGTGTTAATCAACATCTTCAGCAAATAGTAACTTCTCTGATGAGAGCTGAGAGATGCACTAGTCAATGGATTTAGCAATAAAGCTCTAGGGGTCACTTTAATACTACGTCCATTTAGTGGAATGTTGGTGGTAGATCCTCTCCTAGGGATTCTGACCTCACTGCCCACAGGTTCTTGACCCTGATAATAGTGCTAGGTTGGGTTTCATTTTGTGGGGCAGGCCTTAAATCCAACCAACATTATTGGCACAAGGAAAGACTTTCTGACCAGGACCCCAGTAACCAAGGCATTAAGACCAACAATTAATAAATGGAACTTCAGGAGACTAACAAACTTCTTTACTGCAAAGGACATCATTCATTGTTTGAAGAAAGAAGACTACAGAATAGAGAAAAACATTTTTAGAAGCTATACATCTGACAGAGAGTTACTATCTAGAACATGCAAAGAACTGAAAAAAAATAGACATCAAGATAATAACCTAATTAAAAAATGGGGCATGGGGGGCTGGAGAGATGGCTCAGAGGTTAAGAGCATGGGCTGCTCTTCCAGAGGTTCTGAGATCAATTCCCAGCAACCACATGGTGGCTCACAACCATCCATAATGAGATCTGGTGCCCTCTTTTGACCTGCAGGTGTATATGCAGACAGAACACTGTATACATAATAAATAAATAAATCTTTTTAAAAAGGGGCGGGGGCATGGAGTTGAGTCAGGCTTGGTGTGCACGCATTTAATCCTAGAACTCAGGAGGCAGAGGCAGGCGGATCTCTTGAGTTGGAGGCCAGCCTGGTCTACAGAGTGAGTTCCAGGACAGCCACGGCTACACAGAGAAACCCTGTCTTCAAAACAAAGATGATGAAGGGTTTCATTCCTAAAGGATAAAACAAAATCAGCTGAGAGATACTTTTTAAAAGTTCAACATCTATCAGGGAAATGCAAATTAAAAATCTGAGATTTCATCTTACCCCCAGTCAGAATGGCTAAGATTAATACACAAAACAATGACAATATACTCACAGGGCTGTGGGGAAAGGGAAATTCTTATTTGATGCTGGTGGGAGTTCATCTGGTACCACCACTATGTGTTGTTGGGTTTTGTTCTTTTGGGGGCCCACCACCCAGCTCCCAAGTAAATCACACATGGAGGCTAATATAATTAAGAATACTTAATTATAAATGCCCAGCCTCAGCTTGGCTTATTTCTAGCCAGCTTTTCTTAACTTTAAATTATCCCATCTACCTTTTGCCTCTGGGCTTTTTCCTTTTCTTACTTCTGTGTATCTTACTTTCAGTCTTACTCCATGACTGGCTGGGTGGCTGGGTGGCTAGCCCCTAGCATCCTTGCCTCCTTGTTCTGTTGCTCTTTCTTCTTTTCCTCCAAGATTTCTCCTCCTATTTATTCTCTCTGCCTGCCAGCCCCACCTATCCTTTCTCCTGCTTCGCTATTGGCAGTTCAGCTGTTTATTAGACCAATCAGGTGTTTTAGACAGGCACAGTAACACAGCTTCACAGAGTTAAACAAATGCAACATAAAAGAATGCAACACATCTTTGCATCATTAAGCAGATGTTCCACAGCATAAACAAATGTAATGCATCTTAAAATAATATTCCACAACAACTATGGAAATCAGTGTGGAGGTTCCTCAAAAAGCTAGAAATAGATCAACTATGTGACTCAACTCTATCACTCTTGGGCATATCCCCAAAGGACTCATCTTACTACAGAGCTCTTTGCCCATCTATGTTCATTACTGCTCTATTCCTAATAGATGGAAAATGAAAACTGCCTAGATGCCCATCAACTAATGAATGGATAATGAAAATGTGGTACATTTACACAATGGATATTATTCAACTGTTAAGAAAAATAAAAATGATGAAGTTCATAGGTAAAATGAATGGAGCTAGAAATAATCATTCTATTTTTATATTTATTTATTTATTTTGTTTGTTTGTTTGTTTGTTTTTTGAGACAGGGTTTCTCGATATAGTTCTGGCTATCCTGGAACTCACTGAGATCTGCCTGCCTCTGCCTCCCTGAGTGCTGGGATTAAAGGAGTGCATCACCACCACCCAGCTGGAAATAATCATCCTAAGTCACCCAGACCCCAAAGACAAACATCACATGTTTTCTCTCATTTGTGGATGTTATCTTCAAATCTTTAGACATGTGTGTTTCATTTGGAATACCCACAGGAATCAGGAAATTAGTAAAGGGCCGTGAGTGGTGCTTTCGTGGGAGAGGAGATGAAATGTAGTAGTATAAAGAGGTAAAAGGGAATAATAGAGCAGGAAGAGTTAAATGGGGTGGGGGATGGGAGCTCAAGGTAGAGGAGGGAATATGGGGAGGGCTAACCAATACTAAAAATTTTAGAAAAAGCTGTATGGAAACTCACTACTGTAGAAGCTTCCTGCATTATACAGATACACACATATAAAAAGAATTAAATGGAGTTAACCTGTAACAGGGCAACAAAGTCCTACTTGATACCACAGGCTTCAAAATATAAAGCCCAGTGCTGGGAATGAGTCACCTCTTTCAGAGTTGTTGGACAGTGAAGTCAAAAGGCCCCCAAACATGATAGGCTACTGCCAATGGTTACCCTCCAGAGCTGGATGGTATAATACCTTGATACTATGCATTCAAGTCATAGAACATGGAGGAATCCAGCTGTGGTACTGACCCGGAAGTTTCATTCCTACTGGCTAGCTTGCACAGAGTTGGAAGGTCCTAAGCGCACTACCTGGGTAGGTAAGTAATCATCAGTCTTACCAGCTGCGACCCCTACGAGCTATAATAACAAGAGGCCAGGCACGGCATGCTCACCGGTGCAAAGGTGGCGTGAACACCATGGAGGTAACCAAGATGGCCTTTTCAATGAAAGGAGTAAATTCCTCTACCTCACTCAGCACCTGGAAATTATTTGAAGCGTGCTTAATTACTGTGCAGGGACTGACCTAACTAGTGTGGCAGGGGGATGAAGAAATGACAAATGCATGGGCACAAAAAAGCTGGAACTGGGTGGCCTGGACTCTAATGGAGAAGTTGCATCACCCAGGAAGCTCAGCATATCTATTACACAGATGAGCCTGAACACTCCCTCCTCCCATCTCTGTCTCAAGTGGTGCTGGGATTGTAGGCCTGCACCACTTGCTCAGCCATATTTGTTTCGATTAAACAATCCATTTACTTATTTATTGTGAGACAGGGTCTTACTATATTTCCCAGACTGGCCTGGAACTCACTGTGTAAACAAGGCTGGCCTCAAACTCCCACAGGTCTGTCTGTTTCTGTAGCTGGAGTGCTGGGATTCAAGGCCTGTGCCACCACACAGGGCTGTTGTCTATTTTGAGATTTCAGTTACTGCCTGATTGCCTCCAAAGCACTAGGTAGATAAAGATGACCTTGAACTCCTCATTGTCTTGCCTCCACTGGACTGGGAATATAGGTGTGACCACTACACCCAGTTTTATGAGTTTATGTGGTGCTGGGAATCAAACCCAGGGCTTTGAGCAAGCTAGGAAGAAGAGACGCTCGCTCCAGCTGAGCTGCCTCTCCAGGCCTCCAGGGTTTTCCTTGATGATGCAGTTGAAAAGTAAACTGGTTTTTTTTTTTTTAAGTCTTATGTTCAAAGTGGGTTTCCCCCTCATTTTTCTTTTTCTTTCTCTCTTTTCTTTCTTTCTTTCTTTCATCCTTCCTTCTCCACCCCCGCTTTCTTTCTTTTTTAAGGCAGGGGTCTTGCTATGTATCCCAGGCTGGCCTTGAATTCTTGATTCTTGTGCTTCAGGCTTCTGAGTTCTGGAATTACAGACACCACCACACCTGGTTAATGAGGTTGTAGGAATGAAAGCCAGGCTTCATACACGTTAGGCAAGAGCTCCACCCACTGAGACCACCCCTCATGCCCTGCACCACACCCTGTTTGTTGCTTTCTTTGTTTGTTTCTCCAGATAGAGTTTCTCTGTGTAGCCCTGGCTGTCCTGGAACTAGCTCTGTAGTCCAGGCTGGCCTTGAGCTCACAGAGATCCACCTGCCTTTGCCTCCCCAGTGCTGGGATTAAAGGCACACACCACATAGGTGTCACTATTTTTAAGCCTAGCTGTCAGCTGGGTGTGGTGGCCCAGGTCTAGAATCCAAGCAGTCATAGGGCTGAGGCAGGAGGATGAGCTAGCTTGGGCTACATGAGATTCTGTCTCAACAGACCAATGGGAGACCCTGGCTTGAAACAAACCAAACAAATTTAGAGAGGAGGACTAGAGATTCAAGGTCAGCCTGAGGGACTTGAGATCTTGTCTTAAAACAAAACAAAAAAGTGAAAAATCTAATAAAAATAGTTTGGCTTCCTAGCATATCTTTCTGGGCCTTAGTGCTCTTTTGGAGTTAGTCAAAATTTTTGTTTGTTTGTTTGTCTGTTTTGTGTGTGTGTGTGTGTGTGTGTGTGTGTGTGTGTGTGTTTTAATAATAAAGTAATTTTCTTATTGTAACTGGAAACTAAGTTCTCAGGATATGTGTATAACTTGAGGCTTGTTTCCTTAGCCTGAGAATAAAACTGATGAGATTTTGTTGTTGTTTGTTTATAAATAAATAATTTTACATACTTATTTCCATATATAGCTAGACCATATACATTGAGAAACATTGTAAGTTCACAAGGACACTCAAATTGTAATTCAGGTT
This sequence comes from Peromyscus attwateri, assembly GCA_902168425.1. Classification (NCBI taxonomy): domain Eukaryota; kingdom Metazoa; phylum Chordata; class Mammalia; order Rodentia; family Cricetidae; genus Peromyscus; species Peromyscus attwateri. The sequence continues at coordinate 36,492 of CABHPP010142151.1, read as the reverse complement.
TTCCAGATCATTTCTAGTTACTCATTGTTTTTCTTCATATGAAAAAGTTAGTTCTTCCACATGATGACTTCTTTGCCAAACATGCTTATCTTTTAGTCCTTCTCTCTAACTTGCCATTATTTTTTCCTGTTCTTGGTTCTTCTCTGACATTTCTGTATTATTTTGTAATAACATTTCCACATGTATAACCACAGTAATTGTACGATTTAAAAATTCATAGAATTTAATGCATACATTTAAAAAATGGATTATTCTTTGAAATTCATTATATATAGATATATAGATATAGATATAGATATATAGTCTAAGAACACTAAGGCCATGTTGGTTGGATTGCTCGTTTTCAGACAGGGTTTCATAGCCCAAGGTAACCAGATTCCTGCTGCTCCAGTTTCCACCTTCTAAGTGCTGGGATTGTAGGTGTGCACCACCACACCTGCTTCTCAGTTGTTGCTTTTGATGTTCTTCCTAGTTTGATAATGTTGATTTGATCTAGTTTGATTTGGTTTGGTTGAGACAGGGCTTTACTTTATCACCACAGCTGGCTTGAAACTTACTGTGTAGCCCAGTCTGGACTTGAACTCAGAGTAGTCCTTCTGCCTCCGCCTCCCAAGTACTAAGATTACAGATGGGAACCATAACATCTGACTCAACGTTGTAAGTTTCAAAAATTTCAGGGTGATAACTGTCTTAGTGTAGTTATGAAAAAAACATTTATGCACATCTCACGAGTCTAAGGCATAAACATCCCTAACCCACTCCAGCAGATCTTTGAGTGGGCATGGGGAAGTGACCAGGCCAATTTCCACTATTTCTTCTATAATTCTTTCCAGATACAGCCACCACAGAGGGCCAATCTTCTCTTTTTAATGTGAAACCAAATGGCCATGCACAGTGGTACACATCTGTAATCCTAGTACTACTGGAGACTGAGGTAGAAGGATCACTTGAGCCCAACAGTTTGAGACCACAGCATATGAAAATGCAAAACAGAACTAGCATCTAGGTCAGTGGTAGAACATTTACCTGATAGGTGCAACTGTGGGGAAAATTCTTTGTATGAGAATAAAATCTGTGCTGTTGGAGTCATGCTCCTTCTAAACACAAAACACTGTAGTCTAGAGGTTTGGACATTCTCTGTAAAGAAGCATTACACAAAGAACACTAAAGAAAGGGGGTTACAAAAATTGCATTACAAAATTACAAAAGAAGCAGCGGAAAAAACCAAACAAACAAACTAGAAGCCCTGATATTGGTATGTCTGTTTGCTGCCAGTGAGAATAGGAGGGCTCTTCAGGCCAGCTCTCACTCTCTGGAAGACTGACTGTTGTTGGGGTTTTTTTTTTTGTTTTTTTTTTTTTTTGTTTTGTTTTGTTTTTTTGGTTTTTCGAGACAGGGTTTCTCTGTGTAGCTTTGCGCCTTTCCTGGAACTCACGTGGTAGCCCAAGCTGGCCTCGAACTCACAGAGATCCGCCTGGCTCTGCCTCCTGAGTGCTGGGATTAAGGGCAGGCACCACCACGGCCCAGCGTGTTTTTGTTTTTTTTAAGACAGGGTTCCTTCGTGTAACCCCGGCTGTCCTGGAATTCGCTATGTAGACCAGGCTGGCCTCTAACTCAGAACTCTGCCTGCCTCCGTCTCCTGAAGGCTGGGGTTAAAGGTGTGTGCCACCACTGCTGGCTTAGTCAAAGTTTTTAATGAGGATTTATCTGCTCCCAAGATCTAGTGAGGCTGGGTCTGGGGAAGCATGGGAGCGTCGCCAGGTCCACGTATGGGTTATTTCTGCTCCCCGAGTGGGGGCAGCCTACTGCAAGTGCATAGCTCTCTTGTCTTCCTTGTTGTCACGGACCCAAGAAGAACTTTCCTTGACTTACTGTTCTCCATGCTCCAGTGCTTTCCACTGAAGTTAACGTCAGTCCCATGGGGCAAACCTCTGTCCTTAAAGCTGGCCTCGCCCCGGGCGGAGCCGACGGACACGCAGCCTGGCTGGGGCTGGGGGACTGACTTTTCTTGCTTGCTCTACAAAGGAGCTTTTGGTGGGGCTGGGTGGGGCTGGTGGCCACTGCTCTTTTTGGATTTGTTTGTTTTTGTTTTGAATGAATCTATATTTTACTGATTGATTTACGATATCTGCGGAGGTCAGAGGACAACGTTGGGGAGCCAGTTCTCTCCTTCCACTGTTGGTTATGGGATGTCAAGCTCAGATCACTAGACTTGTAGGGCAAGCACTTTTATCTACTGAGCCGTATCTCCGGCCCTCCTGTTGTGGAATATTTGTTTAACTATATAAAGATGCGTTGCATTTTTATTAATTAAATAAAATTGCCCTGGGCTCAGAGAGGTGGGGTTAGAAACTGGTTGACAGGAAGTAGCGGAAAGAAGCACAGTAGGTTTTTTTGTTGGGATGGTGCGGAAGGAGAGAGGCTTCTGGGATGCCAGCTAAGAGAGGGAATCAGCGAGTTGCTACTCTAACTCTCTGAGCTCATAGGTTTCCACTCTAGCCTTTGAATCTTGAGTTTCATTAGAACAATAGAAATTTAGTTAAAGCTACTTTTAGCGACAACAACAGAGCCATATGGCCTTAGCAGCAGGGCACCCGTAGTCTAAAGCACAGCCAGTCTGATAAAGGTAAACAGCACCCTCCCTTTCTTTCTCTTTTTGAGATAGGGTCTCATGTAGCCCTGGCTGGCTCTGAACTCCCCCTGTAGCTGATGATGATATCAAACTCCTTTTATTTTCCATTTATTTATTTAGGTTTTTTTTGTTTTTGTTTTTGTTTTCTTGAGACAGGGTTTCTCTGTGTAGCTTTGCGCCTTTCCTGGAACTCCCTCTGTAGTCCAGGCTGGCCTCAAACTCACAGAGATATGCCTAGCTCTGCCTCTCAAGTGCTGGGATTAAAGGCATGTGCCACCACTGCCCGGCCTATTTTTTATTTTTTAGAAGCATAAATATTTATTTGTAACAAAGGAGTTTGTGTACAGTGTTGAAAAATCTACAACTTCTTGTTAAATTCACATTTGCACTTCACCTTTTTAAACAAACATTTATAATCATTGTTTTATACATGTATAGATATGTAAATACAACATTGACAAACTCCTTTTAAAAAGCATTATTTTATGCGTATGAGTGTTTTGCCTGCATATATGTATATGCACCATGTGTGCAGTACCTGTGGAGGTCAGAAGAGGGCATCAGATCCCCTCAAGTTACAAATGGTGTGAGTGGCCATGTGGGTGTTGGGAAGGAACCTCCCAGTCCTCTGCTAGAGCAACAAGTGCTCTGAACCCCTAAGCCAATTCTCACGTCTGGTGACCTTGAACTCCTGATTCTATCTGTACCTCTAAAGTGCTGGGGTTGCACTTGTTTGCCTCACTTTGAACTTGCTATCCCCAGCAGACTGACCTTGAAGTCACCATCCTCCTGCCTCAGCCTCTGGAATTAAAGATGAGTGCCACCATGACGTGCTTGGCCTTGAACTTCTGATCTTCCTGCCTCCACCTCCTCAATGCTGGACTTATAGCTGCATGGCTCTCTGCCTGGTTTATTCCACTCTGGGGAGGGAACTCAGGGCCTCCTGCATACCCAACAAGCCTCTACCAGTGAGCTACAGCCCTTCCCCTTCCCGGCCACTTCCTATTGAAGGTATTCTTTCGACCTCTTGCCTGCTAGTCCACGATACAGATGTGCTCTTGTGTTTAAAATAGCGTTTCCCAGTGAATAAGCTTCTGTGATGGCCATTTTCCCACAGTTCAGGCGTCACACTTCCTCTCCACGGATTCCCTAGGGAGCTAGTTTGATCCTGTGGCTTTGAATACCGTCTTGGTTCTTTATTGAAGCAGTAGCATGGGTCAGAGAGGAAGATTCTTTCAGTCAAGATTCACAGCCAGGAACACTGGGGACATGGCTCCTACTCCAGGATTAAGAACCAAGCTGCTCTGTTCCAAGTTCTATTCCTAGCCTCCAGGTCTGGCAGCTCACAAACATCTCTAACTTCAGCTCCATAGGGTCAGACACCCCCTTCTGACCTCCTTGAGTACCTGCACTCATGTGCACATACCCACCCATGCACTGCCACACAAACACAGAAACACACACATATTAAATGTTGTTCTTCACAGAAGGTCACATGAGTACTCAGGGGTCACCATTATGTTTTTGTTCCCACTTGGATCTTCCTTCTATCCACTTGGATCCTTCAAGCTGCAGAATGTTCCAGCCAACTGTTCACCTGACCAGAGGTTCTCCTGGAGCCCTTCCAAATTGAAAAACCCAAATCTGCCCTTCTTTGCCTGGTGTAGGAGCTTGCCACAGGAGCCTGGAGGTGTCGGAGTTTGGTCCCTTGAACCCGTGTAAAGGTGGAAGGAGAGAACTGCTTCGGCAAAATCTCTGATCTTCGTAGGTGTGCTGTGGCAATGCACCTCCACCATCTCTCTCCCCTCCCTCTGTCCCTCCCCCTTCCCCCCCAAAACACAGAGCAGATCAGCAAGATGGTTCAGGTAAAGGCACTTGCTTAGAAGTTCACTTCCCGGTATTCACATGGTGAAGGGAGAGAACAGAGTCCATCCAGCAGGTTGTCCTCTGACCTCCACACGTGCACGGTGGCATACACATGAGGCATACATACATACACAAGTAAATGTCACATTATTTATAAAAAAAAGAATTTAAAAGTAAATAAAAACCCCACAGCATCTCCACCTTAAAAATCCTAGAGTAGGTGTTTGGGTTCCTTGACAATGCCCCCAAGCTTTTGCCATCCTAACACAGACGTCTCTTCCCTTCCCCTTCCCCTCTCCTTTCCACTATATGGCCCAGGCTGGCTTTGAACTACACACACACACACACACACACACGGAAATAGAAGTGAGCACAAGCAATTGTCATTTTCTCCAAGCTTGCTGTGGAGGCTACCAATGTGCCCGGCAGAGTCACAGGCTGGCAGTGGAACAGAAAAGCATTTGGGAAGGAGAGGGCTCAGGTGAGTGCTGATTGGAGGCTGTTGGCACAGGGTAGCTGGGCATGGCTTTCTAGAAGCAGGGCATCCTAAAGTGGGCTTTGTGACGCCTACCTGCACTCCCAGTGCTCATGAGTTCCAGGCTAGTCTGAGTACAGAATGATTTCTAGGCTAGCCTAGGCTACATAGTTAGACTCCTCCCAACTGAAAAGAGGGGGAGCTGAGGACTTATCTCAGTGACAGAGTGATTGTCTAGCTGTGTGAAGCCCTGGGTTTGATTTGTAGCATTAATCTTTAAAATAGAAATAGTGCTCAGTTGGCAGACCACTTGCCTAGCATGCACAAAGCCCTGGCATCCATCCCCATCATCATATAAACTGGCGCTGGCAGTGCAGGCCTGTAAATGAATAGGGGGTTCAAGGCCAGCTGGGGCTATCTGAGAACATCTTAATAATGGAAAACATAACTATTGCATGATATGATAACTAAATTGATTAATATAATGCTTTTTGGTGGATAATTCCTAAAGGTGACAGTCCTGTGGATGCTCTAAGCTAGTGGTTCTCAACCTCCCTAACACTACGATCCATTAACACAGTTCCTCACGTTGTGGTGATCATAAAATTATTCTCGTTGCTACTTCATAACTGTAATTTTGCTACTGTTATGACTCATAATGTAAGTACCTGATATGTGTAATGAAAGTACCTGATATGTGACCCCTGTGAAAGGGTCTTGGGAACCACAGGTTGAGAAACACTGCTCTAAATAAACTATGGGTCTTATTCTTATCTGTAATCATCGTAGTGTGATTTTACTACTGGCCACCAGGGGGCACCATGGCCCAGGATATTGTTGAACTGTGACTTCCCTCCTAGGCTAGGGTTTGTTTTAGGCAGTAGTAGCTCAAGCCACCCAGACCACCCAGGCAGGAGCTCCAAGGAGGGATGGATGTCAGGTCTCACCGTCAGTTCCCAGAATTTTAAGGACTGGACATTAAAAAAATTTATTTACATTTATTTATATACGTGCCTACATGTATATCTATGTACTATGTATGTGCCTGGTGCTCTTGGAAGTCAGAAGAAGGTCCTGGAACTGGAGTTTTGGGTATTTGAGAGCTGCCATGTGGGTGATAGGAAATAAACCCAGGTCCTCTGGAAGAGCAGCTAGTCTCTTAAGCACGGACCCATGGCTCCAGCACCAAACACAGCAGGAGCTAAGACTGGTGGGTTTTTTGTTGTTGTTGTTGTTGTTGTTGTTTGTTTGTTTGTTTTCTTTTGAGACAGGGTTTCTCAACCCTGTGCAGCTTTGGAGCCTTTCCTGGAACTCACTCTTTAGCCCAGGCTTACCTCGAACTCACAGAGAGATCTGCCTGCCTCTGTCTCCCAAGTGCTAGGATTAAAGGCGTGCGCCACCACCGTCCAGTTTAACTAGGACTAGTGGTATAAGCCCAGGATCACAGGAAAGGCAGAAAGTGGAGGCAGGATTCCAAGTTCCCGACCTGCTGGGGCTGCAAAGTGAGTTCAAGGCCAGCCTGAGCAACATAGTGAGACCCTGACTCAGAAATCAAATAATTACCCCTTCCCCTTTTTTTAAATAAGAGAAGAAAGGGGAGGGGAGGGAGATTACATGTATGCCTGGCATGATGGTTTAATGTTATAATCCCAGCATTTGGGCAGCTGAGGCAGGAGGATTTCCAGTTCAAGGCCAGCCTGGGTTATGTAGCAACACCTTGTTTCAGAAAAAGAAAGCTGGGCTGGGCCTGCAGCTTGGTTAAGCCTAGCATTCACAAAACCAGGCAAAACTGGGTGATGGTGATGTGCACCTGCAATTCCAATAAGGGAACATCAGGAGTTCAAGGTCATCCTCGGCCACATAGGGAATCAGAGGCCATCCTGGGCTGCACCAGACCCTATCTCATAAAAAGGAAAAGAAAACCAGGACTGGTTGAGATGAAGTTGCTTGCCATCAAGCTTGATGACAAGTTCTGTCTCTAATGCCCACACAGTGGGAGAAGATAACAGGTGCCTACAAGCTGAATGCAATAAAAAGTTAACAGAACAAAAAAAATCCTACCTGTTTCCTGGCAGCATCTGCCTAAAATTAAAACCCCTGCTACAAATGAGGCCACCCCAGTCCAAATCTGGAAAGTACCTTTCTCACCTCGTTCTAGAGCCCCCAGACTTCAAGATCCCATAGGCTGATTCCAGGTACAGGTGAGTGTTGTTGGCCTTTGGTGCTGGTGTGTGTGGGGGGGGTGATGTGGCATGTGGAGGCCCAGTGCTGCCTTGAAGGAGGCACAGAAGGGAGTGGTGGCTTCTGTTAGGGTCCATGAGAAGTCTCCCAAAAGACCACCAGACACGTATGCCATTAACAAGAGCATTTAATTTCTTGAGAATAAAAATTCCAGCATGCTGGGGTCAAACCATCTGACAAAGTAGCAAAATGGCGACCCCAAAAGAAGCTCGCAGGCTCCTTTTCAGCAGGATCATGACTTTGGGTCTGTCATCGGCTTCCAGGATGGGGCAAGTAGATGTTTATTCTTGCATCTCCAGGAAAGTTGACACGATACTCTAAGGAAGCTTCTGGAGGAATTTCCTTTCATTCTCCTGTCTCCAGCACCCTCTGACTTTTTGCAGAACCCCAAAGAAATAAATGTTCAGAAGAAGCTTTGCAGCTGTCTGGGAGCACCACCTGCTCCTCCAGGGCAGCATGGCACACCATGTTCTGGAGTGCCAGTGATGGAGAGGGAAGGACTAACTTCTACCTACTGCCTGCTGGGTCCCAAAGACACCACACTGTAGAGAGTATGCGATTCTAACCCAGGGTAGTGGCTACTCCTAGAGATCCCAGCACTTAGGAGGTTGAGGCAGGAAGATCACTATACCAGGCTTTTTCTTTTGGGCCACCAACCAGCTGCCAAGTCATGACATGGAGATTTATCTTTAGTTTTGAATGCTCAGCCTAGCTTAGCTCTACTGGCTAGCTCTTTTAACTTAAATTAACCTGTTTCTCTTTCTACCTTTTGCCCTAGAGCTTCTTTCTTTTTTTTTTTTTCCCCTCTGTGTAGCTTTGTGCCTTTTCCTGAAACTCACTCTGTAGCCCAGGCTGGCCTCGAACTCACAGAAACCCACCTGCTTCTGCCTCCCAAGTGCTGGGATTAAAGGTGTGTGCCACCACTGCCCGGCTTCCTTTCTTACTTCTGTATATCTTACTTTCAGCTTCTCGGGTCTAGCTGGCCGGCGGCTGCCTGGTGTCTGGTCTCGGGTGTCTCCTTCCTTCTCTCCTTCTCCTTCTCCTGTTACTCTCATTCTTCCTCCTCCTCTCCTTCTCCTCCTCCTCCTCCTCCTCCCCTCCTCCTCCTCCTCCTTCTTCTTTAGACAGCATTTCTCTGTATAGCTTTAGAGCCTGTCCTGGAACTCACTCTGTAGACCAGGCTGGCCTCGAACTCACAGAGATCTGCCTGCCTCTGTCTTCCGAGTGCTGGGATTAAAGGCGTGTGCCACCAGCTTGGCATTCTCATTCTTCTTGAGCTTAGATTTATCCTCCTATTTATTCTCTCTGCCTGCCAGCCCTGCCTATCCTTTCTCCTGCCTAGCTATTGGCCATTCAGCTCTTTATTAGACCAATCAAGTGCCTTAGGTAGGCAAATAAAACAGATACAGTTCACCTTTACATAATTAAACACACATCCTCACTTTGTTAAACAGATGTAACACATCGTTGCTTCTTCCACAACAGATCACTGAAATGTCGAGGGCAGCCTGAGTTATATAGTGTGTTCAAGGCCAGCTTGGGCTGCATAGTGAGATCATGTCCTCAAAAGAAAACAAAGGACCAGTGGGAAGACTCAGGAGGGTAAAGGTGTTTGCTGCCAAGCCCCACAACGACTTGAGTTTGATCTCTGGAACCCACCTGGTGGGGACAGACAGCTGGCTTTTGAACGCTGTCTTCTGGTCTCCACATTGATTCCATGGCACACACATGCAAATGTATTATACCCACACAACAAATAAAGAAATGTAAAAGAAAATTAAACAAAATGAAACAACAACAAAACCCCTCCAATACAGGCATGATTCCACTCCTCTGAAGTCCTACAAGAGGCAAAACTAGAGCTGGGTGTGGTGGCTGGTGCCTGTAACCCAGCCCCTGAGATGCTGAGGCAGGAGGATGGCTGTTGTTATTCTGAGGGTGACTTGAGGAGATGTGTAGTAAGTTTTACATCAGTCTTCACTCTGTGAGACACTTTCAAACAGGCAAGTTGTAGGTCCAGCATGGCTTGGTCCCGAAAACCTGACTGGGGCAGTGAGAGAATGCAGAAAGAACACACACACACACACACACACACACACACACACACACACACACACGCACACTCAGAAAGGCTGGGATCAGATGGCTGTACGTGTTCTGGTGGAGCAGTACCCACATTGGAACAACCTGGAACCTCCTAATGTGTATCATGTCCAGCCCCGGGGAGGGGTGAGCTCGTCTGGAGAGGAAGTCTCTGCAGGAGAGCCTCAGGTTGCTGGCATCCTGGAGAAGAAAGTTGTAGCTGCTAGTGTTTGCACTCATTATCAAAATCAGGACTCTGACAGAGGGAGGCTTTGGCAATTCCCATGGGTCTGAGGTATCTGTTCTTGTCGATAATACTCATCCACTCAAGGCCTCACCCACTCCTCACAATTCACTCAGGACTCCATCCACTCCTCACACATTCCCTCAGGACTCCATCCACTCCTCACACATTCACTCAGGACTCCATCCACTCCTCACACATTCCCTCAGGACTCCATCCGCTCCTCACACATTCCCTCAGGACTCCATCCGCTCCTCACACATTCCCTCAGGACTCCATCCACTCCTCACACTTTCACTCATAGCTTCTTTGACTCCCACAGCAAATATACAGAGTTAGAATGTTTGTCAGGTTCATAATAAAACATCAGCCCTCCTCTTCTCCCCCTCCCCAAACTATCTGCTTCCCCCTCTCTGAGTCTACTTTCCTGTCGTTGATTAGTTGTCTCCCCACTTCCTCCCATCTCCTCCGGCTGACTCTGCCCTCTCTATATCTCCTCCTCACTTGAATGCTCTCCCAGGCTGTCTTTCCCCTCTGCCCACTCAGCGTACCCACTTCTACCCCATTTCCTTCTGTTTCTTCACCTTGCTGCCTTTTCCTGACCTGGCTAGCTTCCTCACAAAACTAGGCAGAGAAACCAGCCAGCCAGCCAGGCTGCCTCCCTCCCTCCCTTCCTTTCTTCCTCACTTCCTTCCTTCCTTCTTCTCTCCCTCTCTCCTCCCTCTGTCCTTCCTTCTTCCCTCTCTCCCTCCCTCCCTCGCTCCCTCCTTCCCTTCCTTCCTTCCTGCTTCTCTCCCTCTTCCTCCTTCTGTCCTTTCTCCCCCCCCCCCCCCCCCCTCTCACCACCCAGGCCAGCCCCTGACACAAAAAAAGTCCTTGAGGGAACCCCAGCCAGGTTCCTGTGAGTCCCCTCCCAATCTTGGCCTCTGTCTGGGTCTCACAGCTCATTGGCCACATCCTGGGACGACCGAGGCACTCTGAAAGGGCCTGCCAGAGAGAGGTCAAGGCTGTGAAAGAACGCATTTTGTTCCATCCCACAGGAACACCAGCTAACAATACCGATAAGCCTTTAGCAGAACAGTAGGGTTTCATGGAGCCAAAGCTCTTCCAACCTTAGTTCTTGCCCCCCACCCCAATCCCATGGATCCTCCTCCCAGCTTTTCCCCTGATGCTCACTTTTTTTGTCTTTCTATTTCTTGAGAAACAACTCATGTTTTTTGGGACTAGATTTTATGTAGTTCACAAATTCTCCTTAAACTTACTGTAGCATCGAAGTTGGCCTTGAACTTTTCATCCTCCTGCCTCCACCTCCCGAGTTCTGGGATCTCAGGAGTACCTTATTCCTCACCTTTAAAATGTCCAGAGCTAGCTGGTCATGGTGGCCCACCCTTGTGACCCCAGCCAAGGCAGGAAGACTTTAAGTACCAGGCCAGCCTGGGCTACATAGCAGGACTGGGTCTTGGAAAACAAGGGTGAGAGGAGCAGGTTGGTGGCAGATGCGTATTTTGGTTGTTTAAAGTCCTGGCTTCACTCTCAGCTCTGTGAAAATCAATCAAAGAAGAAGGTAAGGGGCTGGGGAGATGGTTCAGTCCACAAAGTGCTTGCTGCACAAGCATGAAGGCCTGAGTTCTAGCCCCCAGGACCCATGTAAACCAAGAAAGGTATGGAAGCCAACACTCCTAACACTAGCTCTAGGGAGGTAGAGACAGGAGAATGCCTGGGACTCCTTGGTCAGCCAGACTAGCTGAACTGCCAGACTCCATGATAATGGGAAATCCTGACTCAAAAACCAAGATAGGGCAAGATAGCTTCGTGAGTGAAGGTGCTTACTGTCAAGGTTAATGATCTGAGTTTGAATCCTGGAACCTGCTCTATGGAAAGAGGGAATCAGCTCCCACAAGTTGTTCTCTGACCTCCACACCTGGGCTCTGGCATGCTAGCCTTTCCCCGGAATACATAAATAAATGTAATAAAAACAAACTATGGTATTTGGATTCTAAGCATTGATTCTGACATTGGTCTATGGCCTCCACAAGTGTGCACACACATGCACATATACTTGACTGAACACACATGCCACATACCAAAAACAAAAACAAACCCACAGCTTCCTAGGTACCTCTGTTCAAATCCAAATTGCGTTCAGTCCTTGCTGGACTTCGCCCTGTGCAGTAGTTGCTACTGATTAAAATCTGTCCTGACCACACCAGTTTTGTTTATCTTTGATAGTCCCTCCCCCTCCTCAGACCTGTGTGTGCCCCTAGGTGGTGGCTCCCACCAGCTCTGACTCTCTGAACCACCCGTGAGTCCCACAGGAAAGGAACAGTGCCCAGATGGAGACCTTGCCCACACAGAAAGACTGAGGCACTGGAAGAAGAGTCTGGAGTCTGTAGGAGGTCGGCTGGGGTGAGACATGGCTTTCCGCTACTGTCATCAGCTGCTGTGTCTGCCTTTTGATCGAATGACATCATTGTTTGCTGAAATGACACATGAACTAATGTCTGTAGACAGGTAGAGAAGTACTTGAAGGGTTCTTAGAGCACCTGCCTAGAATCCCCAGTGAGGAGACAGCCCCAGTGAGGGGCTGGGGCGTGGCTCAGTGGTAGAGCCCCTGCCTAGAATCCCCAGTGGGGGGTTGGGGTGTGGCTCAGTGGTAGAGCACCTGCCTAGAATCCCCCAGTGAGGGGCTGGGGTGTGGCTCAGTGGT
>CABHPP010142151.1:1216-24235 GCA_902168425.1 Peromyscus attwateri | reverse complement strand
ACCTGCCTAGAATCCCCCAGTGAGGGGCTGGGGTGTGGCTCAGTGGTAGAATGCTTGCCCTGGACTCCACCCTCAAAACTGCCAAACAAACATGAACAGCCAGGTAAGAGACAGACACTGAAGCTTACTAACTGAACCAATGAACAAACTCTTTGCAATTGCTCTATGGCCTTTATATTTTGCTTTTGGAGTCAGGGTCGCTCTATGTAGCCTGGGCTGACCTCAAGTTGAATCGCACTTCAGCCTACTGAATGCCAGGATTTGCCAGCACACGACATTATGCCTGGTCCCTGTCCTTTCTTTCATCCTACATCTAGGTGTGCCTCTTCCTGGCTGTCCTAGCCCATTTAGAACCCGTGGATTGTGGATTAAAGCCACCATAAAGAAGAGAAGCAGCAGGTCAGAAGGTGTCCTGAAGTTCCAGGATGGCAGAGCCTGGCCTTCTGAGAATATGCTAAGGACTTGGCAGGGCCTCCAGAGAAAAGTTAGAAAGCCAGGGTGGTGGGGACTCCCTACGTCTCTCCTTCACTTCCCTAAGCCAGAACAGTCAGTGGGGAATGATGTTGACTGAACAGTGCAGGTGGCTTAGGGTCAAAGAGACCTGTCAAAATAGGGGACTCCAGTGTCACTGCAACACCTTACAAGGAAGGTTCTGTTGGAAGGTTTGGGCATGGAACCCAGGGTGTCCTGCATGCTCGGTGAAGGCTGTGCCACACAGTTTTACCCCAGCCTGACAACAAGCTTTGCTTAACAATATATGCTATAACTGGAGCAATTAAAAACTGGTTGTTCCTTGGTTCAACAAATAAATTTAAGTACCAGTCACTTATGTGGCTCCTTTCTATTATTCTATCTATCTATCTGTCTGTCTGTCTATCTATCTATCTATCTACCTACCTGTATATCTATCTATCTATCTATCTATCTATCTATCTGTCATCTTTCTGTCTATTCTTTTATTTATTTATTGCAGTGCTGGAGATGAAAACTAGGGCTTAAAATATGATATATACCACTGAGCCACACCCTAGCCCCTCACTGGAGGATTCTAGGCAGGTGCTCTACCACTGAGCCACACCCCAGCCCCTCACTGGGGGATTCTAGGCAGGGGCTCTACCACTGAGCCACACCCCAGCCCCTCACTGGGGGATTCTAGGCAGGTGCTCTACCACTGAGCCAGAATTCCTCTTCCAGTACTCCAGCCTCCCTGTGTCAGTAAGTGCTTGGGTAGCACATGTAAGTCCTGGATTAAATCTGCAACACTGCAAAAGTATGAAGAAGAAAAGGAAGGGAGGAGGGAAAGAAGAGAGGAAGGGAGGAAGGAAGGAAGGAAGCAGAGTGGTGAGGAACTCTGAAGATGTAGATTTGGTGGCGGAGAGTCCCTGTGACGTGTAGAGGGCAAGCCTGTGGTCCTCAGGCTCCTCTCCCTGCTGCTGACCACCCTACCAGACACCTCCTCCCTCTTCTCCCTCAAACATAGCCCAACCCCCACTCTGGAGCAAGAGTCAGGCCCTCTGTTGCCATAACAACCACATCCCAGCAGTAAAAATAGTAACTTATTTTTTATTCAACTTCTTTAGCTGATGGAGGGGGGAAAAGCCATTTGTAGACTTGCGGTTTATTCCAGGGGTCTCCTACCGGTCTCCACAGAGCCCACTGCCAAGACCTGTCTGAAGATGGACAGCAGTGCGTGTGGACAAACAGCCCAGGGCAAAGAGGACACAGCCTTGGAGAGGTTTGATTTAAGCCTCCTGGGAGCTGAGGCTACCAGTGGCCACTTGGGATCCGGCCTGGACTCTCTGGGGAGAAAGGTGATCAGGGAGGAGCAGGCCCTGTTCAATAGGAATCTTGTGAGTCGAGGTTGAGGGCTGGGCAGAGATATTGCTGGGAGACAGACAGGTGTTAATGCGACGTGGAGAGACGTGGGTCAGCGGGTCAGCCCAGGATTGTGCAACATGGGCTTACCTCTCCCTGTGTCTGCTGGGTTTTGTCTCCTGGAGGTCTGTAGAAGTTGCTAGAGTTTCTGGGAGCTGTGTTTGACAGTGAACTCAGGGTATAGAAAATGAGATTCAAATGCATATAGCCTGTCTCCATGAGCTGTGTCCCTTAGGAATGTCTTGGTTCCCCTGGATCCCAGTATCCCCCATTCATACCATACCACTCTGGCCACATAACCCTGGCTCACTGTGTGTGTGTGTGTGTGTGTGTGTGTGTGTGTGTGTGTGTTTGTCCACATGGAGGTCACAAGTCAACATTGAATGTCCTCCTCTAGAGCAGTGGTTCTCAATCTTCTTAATGTTTCAACCCCTTAATACAGTTTCTCATGGTGTGGTGACCCCCAACCATAAAATTATTTTCTTGCTGTTTCATACTTCATACTTGCTACTTCATAATTGTAATTTTGCCATTGTTATGAATTGTAATGTAAAATCTGATATGCGGATGGCCTTAGGTGACCCCTGTGAAAGCGTTGTCAAACCCCCAAATGAGTCATGACCCACAGGTTGAAAACCACTGCTCTATTACTTCACATCTTCTTTTTAAAATTTATTATTTTTATATTATGCATATGAGTGTGTTGACTGCATGAACCTATGTGCACTGCATGTATGTCTGGTGTCCGCAGAGCCCAGAAGGGGGTGCCAGATTTCCTAGAACTGGAGGTAAGAGTGGCTGTAAACTACCATGTGGGTGCTGAGAACCAACCCCGGCCCTCTGCAAGAACAGCAAGTGCTCTAACTACTGAGCCATCTCTAGCTCCTTCACCTTATTTTTTTCTTTTCTCTTCTTCTTTTTTTTTTTTTTGAGACAGGGTTTTTCTGTGTAGTTTTGGTGCCTGTCCTGGCTCTCGCTCTGTAGACCAGGCTAGCCTTGAACTCACAGAGATTCGCCTGGCTCTGCCTCCTGAGTGCCGGGACTAAAGGCTCTACCTTATTCTTTGAGACGAGGTTTCTTATCAGATCTGGTGCTTACCACTTGGGCTAGGCTGGCTGGCCAGAAAGCTCCCAGGATTCCACTGTCTCTGTACCCCCAGAACTGGCGTTATAGATGATATCATTGCACCCAGATTACATATGGGTACTGGGGATTCAAAATCAGGTCCTCATGCTTGCATGGCAAGAACTTTACCCACTAAGTTATCTTTCCAGTCCCTCACTCTGGGTTTTTGTTCCTTCGTGGTTGTCCTTGGCTTACTATGAGGTTCAGGCTAGTCTCGAATGCAAGACCTTCTTGCTTCAGCCTTCTGAATGCTGGAATTACAGGCGTTAACTACCATATCTGGCCTTGTTACTCAATTTTACCATGAGTTGCAAATGAACACACAGCTTCATCCCAACTAGGATACATAAATATATAGCCGAACATGCCTTCTCCTCACCTGTGCAAAGGCCTTCTAGCCATTCCTTCTGCCTCATTTTTAAAATTTGTTTTTGAAGTTAGCATAAAGAGTAGTGAGCTTCATTGTGGCATTTTTGTTAATTAATTCTCTCTCTCTCTCTCTCTCTCTCTCTCTCTCTCTTTCCAAAAAAAACTAAATTCAGGGTCTCACACATGCTAGGTAGACCCTCTACTGAGAAGCCATGCTCCCAGCCCCTCACTGGGAGATTCTAGGCAGGTGTTCTACTGGAGTAATATGTCCTGCTTTCTTTTGATTTCTTCTTCTTTGAGATAAGATCTTACTAAATCGTCCAGGCTGGCCTTGAATTTAAGCCTCTCCTGCCTTTGTATCCCAAGTGCTGGGATGACTATGTTAGACATCTTCTTTAACTTCTAAGCTAACCCCTGAGGCTGGCCGGCCTTATTTCCTAAGTTCCCCAGGGTCTTGCCTTCTGCCTCTTCCTTCAGCGTTCTCATTCTCCCTCTACCCCCTTCCCACTTCCTGCCACTCCTGCTGTGATCTTCTCCCACCGTTTACCGCTAACCCTCTGGTCCTGCCCAGACAGGGCCATGTGTGCCCACTCTGGGCCAGCATGTGGAAAGCAGAGGTGATTCAGGCAGTCTTTTGTCAGTTTGTTTCTTGTTTGGCTCCCTGGATGCAGAGGGTGTGGGTGGCATTTTCTCAGTAATCGACAGGACACCAAACAAACATTGTTCTAAGAAGGAGGAGGCCTGGCAGTGCAGACACATGCCAGCCGCTCAGGAGGCTGAAGTCGTAGAAGGATTGCAAGTTCAAGGTCAGCCTGGGCTACAGAGTGAGCTCAGGGCCAGCTTGAGCAATTTAGCCAGATTGTCTCAAAATAAAAAATAAAAAAGGGACTGGAGTTGTAGCTTAGCTATAGAGTGTCCATCTAGCATGTGCTGAGGCTGGGGTTCGCTCTCTAGCACTGGGTAAAAATAAATTAACTAAAAGGATCAGGAAACTGTGGACTCCAGCTGGGGAAGCTGTTGGGATTGAGGAGGAGAGGACTTCCCATCCACTTGAGGACCCATCTGGTCACATTGCATCTACTGTCCGTCAAGCAGAGAGAGATGCCAGGCGGTGGAGGCGCATATCTTTAATCTCAGCACTTGGGTGGCAGAGGCAGGTGGATCTCTGAGTCTGAGGCCAGCCTGGTCTACAGAGAGAGTTCCAGGACAGCTAGGACTACACAGAGAAATCTTGTCTTGAAAAACAACAACAACAAAAAGAAGCTGAGAGACAGGAATGCTGGCATTGAGTTCGAATTCTCTCTTTTATTCAAGGCTATCTCCCAGCCCAGGGAAAGGTACAGTCCACATTAGGGTAGTCCTTCCCACCTCAACCTAACCAATATAACTCCTCACAGACATGCCCAGATGTTGTGTCTTTGGTGATTCTGGATCCCATCAAGTTGAAAATCAAAAGACCATCTTTCCTCCAGCAGCTCCCTCAGGGGTGTTCAAAATTTCCACAGGCAGATTGGATTCCTGTGTCCTCCAAACAAGGTCCCCTAAAGCAGAAAGCTGAATTTGGGGCCTGGTGAGCTGGTTCAACAGGTCAAGGTGCTTGCCACCAAACCTGAAGACCTGAATTTTGGCCCCAGGTTTTACATGGTGTTAGGACAAAACCAGCTCCTGCAAGTTGTCCTCTGACTTCCACGTGCATGATTAATATAATATAATATAAATGTAGGAGGCTGGAGAGATGGCTCAGCGGTTAAGAGTGCTTGCTGCTGGTCCAGAGGACTGGAGTTCGAGTCCCAGCACCCACTTCATTTGGCTTACAACCACCAGTAACTCCAGTCCAGGGGATCCTACACCTCGGACTTCCAGGCACATGCACAGCACATACCCTTACACGGACATGCATGCATACACACATAGAATACAAATGAATTGTTTTAAAATATTAAAATGGAATAAAGTAACAATAAAAGGAAAGCTGGAGTTTGAAGATGTGAAGATGGACTTGGGGGTGAAGATCCTGGACCTGCTGGAGTGTCCCCGTCTTTGGGTGGGGTGTGTGTGGGGTCAGACAATTCCTTGAGTCATGAAGTCCTGGGTAGTAGGAAGGATTCAGGATTGACAGTCTTCTCAGAGGTGCACAGGGGTAAGAGCCAGCAACAAGTAGACTGAGGGTGCCACCTGGTTCGGTCCCCAAGCGTCCCCTGTGGCTTGAAGCGCTGCCTGGATGACAAGCGGTGACAGGGGCGGTTCAGTCTAGTTCAAGCTGTCTTATGCTTGCTGGAAAAGCGATGGGGTGGAGGGGACTCGGGGAGACGCTAACAGGAGGGAGGGGACCTCCCAGTCGCACGATTGGCAGCGTCCCCCCCCCCCCCCGCCCCATATCCCGCCCCCGCCCCGCCCCCGCCACCATCTGCTCGGGATTTGCTATCCCGAGACTCCAGGCTCGGGGGCTCGGGCTCCAGGGGAAGCCGATCGGGTCTGTTCGGGGCCCTGGAGCTGCGGTAGGATCCGACGCCCTTCCAACCTGCTGCGCCTCCTGCAGCTACTCCCTGCGTTCCCGCGTCCCAGCCCGGGGCTGGGCGCTGATGGAACCGCGGCGATGTTCACTCTGGCCAGGCTGCTGGATTTCCAGAAAACCAAATACGCAAGGTGAGCAGCGGAGCTGGGGGGTGGTAGACAAGGGTCAGGGCGCTGAGGCCCCTCTTTCCTGTTCCTACTGCCTGGAGAACTGGGCTCGATGCACAGACCCCACTGCTTGGGGCTAGAACAACCCAGGAACCAGGCAGCACCGTCTTGGTAATAGAGTGGAAATTATCATCCCACTTTTGCGCGCGACGCAGCGGATTCTCCGCGTTTCCTTTATCCCTTGGGCGAGGCGCTTCATCGGTCGAGAGCACAGTTTCCCCATTTGCGAGTTAGGGACCACGGGAAGATTAAATGAGATGATCCTTAGAAAGCATTCTGCGACGCCAGCAGGGTGTGGGGGGGCGGGAAACTGTTCTATCCTTGTGGGGCTCCGTGGTAATATTTGAAAAGGGTTTTGCACGCACCTGCTGTCCACTCTCAAGGCAAGGCAGGAGAATAGATAGTTCCTCTTTTTAGGTGGAGAAACTGAGGCCCAGAACTCAGGAGGAGCTGACTATGTATCTGAGTCTCTGGGGTCCTCGCTGAGCCCTGGTTTCTGTTTTCATTTTCGGCTTTGTTTTGTTTGAGACAGGTCTTTCTATGGAATTCCTGACTGGCCTGGAATCCTCTTTGTAGACCGGGCTGTCCTTGACCTTACAGAGATCTGTCTGGCTCTGGAGCGCTGGTCATTCTTTATCGTTTTTTGAGACAATCTTGCTATGTACCCCAGGCTGGCCTTGATCTAATTGTATAGCCCAGGCTTGCCTTGAACTTAATTCTCCAATCTCAGCTTCCTGAGTGCTGAAATTAGAGCCCCACACCTCACAAGAGTATATTTTCATTAATACTTCGTATACATGATTTCAGGATGTAGTTCATATGAACACATTATTTGTGAGGTATTTTGCATTTTTTTAAAAATCTAAAGTCTTTAATATCTTGTGTGCATTTTTATTTGATTTGATTGCCTTGAAAGATTATTATTATATCTATTATTTTTATTATGTACCATAGCACACATGTGGGGGGTCAGATAACATTGTGGAATTGGTTCTCTCCTTCCAACTTTATGTGAGTTCCAGGGATTGATTGAACTCCAGACTTCTTTGGCAAGTTCCTTGAACTGCTGAGCCATCTTGCCATGCCTTTTTTTTTTTTTTTTTTTTTTTTTTTTAAGAAAGTGTCTCATAGCCCAGACTTCCCTGAAACTCACTATGTGGCTGGGGTCAGCCTTGCACAGGTGGCAATCTTTCTGCCTCAGCCTCCTGAAGGCTGGGATTACAAGTGTGTGCCAGCATGCCTGGCCACACGTGGAAACTTGATAGCCTCTGTGGTGGCTGGAGAGGTGGGCCTTTTTTTCTTTTTTCTTTTTTGGTTTTTCAAGACAGGGTTTCTCTGTGTAGCCTGTCCTGGAAATCGCTTTGTAGAGCAGGCTGGCCTCGAACTCACAGACATCCACCTGGCTCTGTCTCCCGAGTGCACCACCACCGCCTGGCTAAGGGATCAGATCTTAAGAGATAAAACTGTTTCACTTGAGTGAGTGCTCGCTCTCAGAGACTGGATTAACTCTCCCTAGAGCTGGTTGTTGCAAAGTGAGGCTGGTCTTGCCCCTTCTGCACACACCTGCAGATTTACCACCTTTGAACTGAAGCCAGCAAATGGACTTGGATGTTTCAGTCTCCAGAGCCTCTGTGTTCTGTGTCCTAAGCTGGCCTCTAACAGCTGAGAAAGGCCTCCAATTCCCGATCCTTTTGAGGGCTGGGTTAGGTGTACACCAGCACACCCAGTTTATGCAATGCTGGGGATGAAAACCAGTGTCTTGTGTATGGTAAATAAGCATACTGAACTAGTTCCCTAGCCCAAGAACCTCTGATTCCTTTAGTTAGCCTGTCTCAGGTATTCTGTTACAGCAACAGAAAGCAGACCTAGGGGCTGGAAAGAGAGCTCAGCTGGTGCAGTGCTTGCCACTCAAGATTGAGGGCCCGAGTTTGAACCCCAACACTCAAGATAGAAGGCCAGATGTGGTGACGCCTTTGAAGCCAGGGAGGTGGAGGCAAGTGGATCCCTGGAGCTTGCTGGCTATCCAGTCTAATCAGGTAGGCCCTAGGTCCCAGTGAGAGACCCCTGTCTCAAAAACAAGGTGAGTGACTTCTGAGGAAAGACTGACACACACACACACACACACACACACACACACACACACACACACACACAAAGATAATGGACAGGCTTAGATAAGGTTGGGTTGGGAAAGGCACATTGAGTGTTTCTTAGTTAGACCAACATTATTTTCTTTCTTTCTTTCTTTCTTTCTTTCTTTCTTTCTTTCTTTCTTTCTTTCTTTCTTTCTTTCTTTTTGTATTGGATATCTGGAGATGCTAGAAAAGAAGTTTTGGATTCTTTCTGTTATAATTTTTTTTATTACATTTATGTGTGTGGGGTGTGTGCCACAGCATTCACGTGGGGGTCATAGGATAGCATGAGGATGTCTGTTCTCTCCTTCCACCATGTGGGTTACAGGGATTGAACTCAGGGCATCAGGTTTGGCAACAGCACCTTTACCCACTGGGCCATCTTGACGGCCCCTGCTTTGGAGTCCCAAGTGTCTAATAGTGAAGACAGACAAAGCTTCATTTCTTTGGCTGTTTTTTCAGTTTTATGGTCTGTACAGATGATAAAACCTGTCTTTCATTTGATACACAATTTTTAATTTGTTGCATAGCGGGACGTATCCTGAAACTTAGTTCTTGGGGCTTTTTTTTGTTTGTTTTGTTTTGTTTTTGAGACAAGGTCTTTCTATGCAGACTGGGCTGACCTTGGACTTTCAGAGATCTGCCTGCTTCTTTCTCCCTAGTGCTGGGATGAGGGTCTTGCACCACCGTGCCCTGAGGTTAGCATATTTGTTCTCACTGTGACCAATAAGATCTCCCCAAGGCCGATTCAGCTTTGACTCATCTCACACCTGGAACAGGGGCTGCTTTGGAAATGTTTATAGATGTCTATATCATGTGGCCACATGACTAAGGCTCCTTCTGCAGCAACGGAGCTTCATGTTGTCTCAGTTCAGTCACAGCCGTGGGAGGCTGCAGGTCTCCGTTTCGCCTGGTGATAGGTAGTTGACTTGAGCCAGCCACGGGGTGTGGCATCTTGTTCACACTTTGAACTGATTTGATCTCTTCTCCTTTAAGCTCCAAGCTTAGTGGGTCACAGACACACACATGCATGCACGCGTGCTTGTTATTAAGCAAAGGAGAGGTCTAGCCTCTGGGAATCCACCCACAGCCATAGCTTGCAGGGATGCTCTATCACGGCACGGCGGGCACTGAGGCAGGAGCTTGAGCAATCAGTCTCCTTTCTCCTGAGTCTGATCCATAGGACCCACCTGATGGAAGAAGAAAATTGATTCCTCCAAGTCCCTCTTTGACCTCCCCACAGGCATAGTGATGCACGTGCACCCCTCACCCCACCCCACCCCTACCCCACACAAATAAATGTAATAAAAAGAACCCAAATAACCAACAAGTCAATTTGACATGCTATTTTCCTTGTATGTAATAATTACTTGCAGATTCAGGAGGCCGAGGGAGGAGAATTGTGAGTTTAAGGCTAGCCTGGGCTCAGTCGTGAGCCCCTGTGTCAAAATAAAGCAACAAAAACAAAACAAAAAATCCAACTTATTTTCAACCCCGGTTTAACATATGTCTGAAAGTCTATATCATGACTGCATGATGATTCATTTCATTATCTCCCTCTTTAGGGTATTTGGAAAATTCCACTCCTGAAGTTGCAGATGGGCACATCTGTGCAACGGTATTAAGGGGATTGTTCTTCCAAGGCCTGCATTACCCATTGTTGGCTCTGGCCATGAGCAGGCAGGTCATGTGGTTCCCAAGTTCCAGGTCATATCCGCTTGCTGCCCAGTGTGCAGTGACCGGGTCAAATGGCCCCACAGTGGAGTTCTTGCGCAGGACTTGGAATTCCTCCTAAGGCCACACAGAGACAAAGATAGGGTTCCAGCTCGTCCCACAGAGGGGTCCGTGGGAAGGCTTGGAGCTGGTCTTTAACTGTGTCCTTGCTGGGTTGTCCTGCCTGTCAGCGGGGCTGCTGGATGGGGTTGGTAGCCTCTTTGTGACCCTGTTCAGGCCTCCTTGGTGTCCTCAAAGACATTAAGATATGGACAGTGGGGGCATGTGGTTCACTTGGTGGAGTACTTGCCTAGCATGCATGAAGCCTTGGGTTTTGTCCACAGCGCTACATAAACTGAATTTTGTGGCTCATGCCTGCAGTCCCAGCACTTGGGAGGTGGAGGCAGGTGAATCGGAAGTTCAGAAGTCATTGTTGGCTAATGTATATTGAGTTTTAGGCCTGCGTGGATTACAGGAGACTCTATCTCAGCAAACAAACAAACAAACAGGCTAACAAACCAAACTAGAAAGACTCATATTCCAGCCGGAATTGTGGCATTGTGGAAGGCTGTAAGTTCTAGAAATAGCTTTTGCCCAAAAGATAAATGGGTGAGACATCTTCTGTGGTGTCTGATATGAAGATAGGTGTAGCCAAGTGTTGGTTATTATCCTTTTGGTGTGTTTTTATAGAGCCCGTCCTTGAATCTAGGGCCCTTGCACCTGCTAGCCAAGCATTCTCTGTATCTTCAGCCTCTTTCGTTTTCATTTCATTTTGTGGTGCTGGGGACAGACCACAGCCCTGTTTATGGCTAGGAGTACTCTACCACACAACCACATACTCAGCTTTCTGGTTTGTGCATTCCTAGGATCAGGAGCGGTAGCCCAGGTTCATGTGTGCACATCCCAAGTGTGAAGGTCAGAGGATAACCTCTGGTGTTGGTCCTCAGGTGCCCTCTACTCTTTATTTGAGACAGAGTCTCTATGGGTCTGAAGCTTTGCCATGTAGGCCAGGCTAGCTCAGTCCTTGAACCTCCAGGGATCCAGTTATCTGTGAATCCCATCTCCTTGTCCCTGCTCCTGACTTTTTATGTGGGTTCTGGGGATCTGAACTTAAGTCCTTCACACTTGTGAGGAAAGCACTTTACCAGCTGAGCCATCCCTCCAGCTCTTTTTGACTTCAATTTTGAGACAGGGTCTACCTACGTGACCCAGGCTGACCTGGAACTGATCCCGTAGCTCAGGTAGGCCTTAAGGTTTAAACACTCAACCCTCCGGCCTCAGCCTCTAGAGCGGCTGGAGGGACAGACCTGAGTCCCTGGGCTCTGCTGAAGTGTTGGCTGTTTGTGCCATTGTTGTTTATGATTGGCCTATTTTCAGTGGGAGTTTGAGATAGTTTGTAGAAAGTTACTCTGTCAAGGTCAGTGGGGCTGTCTGAGAAATTCTTTCTTCTCGATACGCCTGTGGGGCTTCAGCTGGTTTCTGTGTGTGTGGAGAGTGGATAATGGGTGGTGGAGGTCATTTGCTTGTTTTCCTGTGTTGTGGCAGATGGCCCTGCACAGGGTTTCTTGGGAGCTGGATGAGAGGCACTCTATCCATCACTTGTCAACCTCACCCCATCTAATCTTGCTAGTCGGCCTGCTGCAGGGCACACTGTTTTCCTCTTTGTGGGGGTGTGTGTATATACTTGCTTGTGTGTACGTGTGGACACACAAGTACCACAGCATACATGTGGAGGCCTTAGATCATTGCCTTCCGCCTCGTTTGAGATAGGGTCTCTTGTTTGCCACTGAGAACTCTAGCTGCTCCCAGGCTTCTGCAGAGTCTCCTGTCTTGGCTTCCCATCTTGCCATAGGATGGCTGGTATTACAGACATGTGCTGCTGCACCCAGCTTTAGGTGGGCTCGAGGGATCTGAACTCAGGTCCTTATGTCTGCAAGGCAGGCGCTTTACCCGCTGAGCAATCTCCCCAGCCTTGGTATATTTTTGAAATCCCCATTTGGTTTGCCTAGGCTGCTGCTTCGATTTTCTGCTTCCCCCGCACATCACACCCACGGCAGCCAATGACAATGGCAGTGCCAACCACAGGGAGAACAGACTCCATAGCAGAGCATGTTTGCCTCCCAACCCCATTCCCCATGAGACACAGGGGTTCAGAATCAGGTTTGGAGCTGCCCTTGCTACCCGTGCTTGGGTGGGAATTAGTGAGGCTCTCAGAACATGCAGCCCGCAGGTCACCTCCTTAATTCAGTCATACTGCCTGGCATCTCCAGGTCACCTCCTTTACACACCTCCAGACATTTGTAGGGTGCAGCAAGTATGCAGATGGGGAGCCACATATCTTATGCCCTGGTATTTTGCTTTATTTTTTTAAAACAGCATCTTGCTCTGTAGCCCAGGCTGACTCGGATATCCCCATCTACTTGCTTCAGCCTCCCGAGAAGTTGGGATGACAGCTCTGTGCTACCATGCCCTGCTAATTAATTTTTTTCTTGATGTCACTGCACCAAAATTATTCTGCTATTTATATACACAATTTTCTTTTAAATTTGAGTTAACAGCCCCACCCTGAAGCTCTGCTGTCAGATAAAGTAACATGAGCCACCTGTAGCTACTTTATTTTAAATAGAAATTATTTAATTAACTAAAATGAGAACGGCTACATCTCAGCTGCCATGGCCACATTTTCAGGGTGCAGGATGCTTGTGGCTGGTGGATTCTATTCTGCATAGCTGAGATCTGGAACATTCCAGTCTTTACAGAGACTTCTCTTGGAGAGCAAGGACCTACAGCATTAAAATGTACAATGTGACGATCGTTGTTGGTAGTTTGCACCCGGGAGCCTGAGGCAGGAGGATTGCCCATTGGAGGTCAGCTTGGGCTGTACAGTGAGACTTTGTCTGAAAAAGGCAAGGGATGGGCCTCATGCATATGAGACAAATGCTCTACCCATGAGCTCTAATTCCAAGCCAGTATTGAAAGTATTTAAATAAAGATGATTTATTTTTCTGTGATAATATGATTGGATCTTAGGAAATGAAACAACTCTACCCAGAGTTCTGTGTCTTTTAGTTGCTGGTGTGAAGAGGGGGAGTGGTTCTCTGATCCCCGTGTTAGATCAGAAGTGATCTATGAATACTACGGTATCAACAGACTCTGTCCACATGCACTCCTTTTGGAAGTGACTCAGGCTTTTGGAAGTGATGGGCTGAGAGGGCAAGAGCAGGGTTTCCATCCTCAGGACTCCTGGAACATGACACCTTCTCAGGCAGGGGCCCGTGACACTCATGGCACCCAAACAGAAGTTAGTCTGTCTTTTCAGTGCTCACTAATTTCACTCCACTGACTGACTAGTGAGCCCCAGGATCTGGCCATTTCTTCCTCCCCCAACACCGGGATTACAGGCACATGTGACTTCGGACAGCTTTTTATGTGATTGCTGGGGATTTGAACTCAGGTCCTCTCATGCTTGCACAACCAATGGCTTACCCTCTGAGCCATCACGCCCCTCCCTTCCCAAATGGGCCATCTTAACAATTTAAAAAACTGTGTGTGTGTGTGTGTGTGTGTGTGTGTGTGTGTGAGAGAGAGAGAGAGAGAGAGAGAGAGAGAGAGAGAGAGAGAGATCGTAGGAGAGCACATGGTTTCTACCATGTTTTTTTTCTGTCCCTGTTCTGAGTGTGCAGGTTATCTGCCCCCCACAGACTACTTCACAGTTCTGTCTCTACCTTCCGCCTCACTGCAGGAGTGCTGGGATTACATATTTGAACCGCCACATACGTTTTTGTTTGCTTGTTTGTTTTTTTAAAGGTAGGTTCCAGGGATCAAACTCAGGTGGTCAGGCTCACACAGCAAACACTTTTACCCTCGGGACCATCATACCAGCTCTGTCTTAATCATTTTTAACTGCACAACTCAGCGGCATTAAGCACATTCACATCATGCTACCACCTGCTTCCAGAACTTTTTATCTTCCAGACATGAAACTCTGTAGTCATTAAATGCTAAATTTCCATTCCTCACCTCAGCCTCGAGCTCCCATCATTCTCTTTTCCATCTTGTCCACCCCATCCCACCCCCATCTTTTCTGCAGAGGAGGTGGGTCTGTTAACTCTTTAGCCTCTGTTTCTGTAGTGCTGGGACCACAAGTATGCACTGCCACACGCAGCCTACTTTATCTCCCTGTGATTTAGCTACCCTGGGACCTCAGAGCCATGGAATCCCACAGTATTTGTAACTAACCTGAGTACGTGTCGTCGTCATTCTGACCAGGGTTCCCTGCCTTTTTAAAGTGGAGTGATATTCCACCATGGATCTATATATACAGCCATCTTTTGTTTGGAACAGTAGGTACATGGATGGACCTGGAAATGTGGAGAAGCTCTTCCTGGGCCTGCCTAGTGTCCATTGACTATGGAAGGCTGTGCTAGTGATGGATGTCACATCCCCAGTGACTCTCAGTACTTAAGGACCCTTGAGCAGCTTTATCTGCACTGGGGACAGTGGGCCCCCGATGTCCCAACCTGCAATGCCCTCCATGGACTGGTGGCTTTGGTGTTCAAGAAAGCTACATCTCTGCTTGCAGTATGACCTCTGTCACCTCCCATTGTCCCTGCTCCTCCTTTTCCTCCTATACCTCATCTTCTTCCTTCTCTTCCAGGGTCTCATGTATCCCAGGCTAGCCTCAGATTCATCATTAGCTGAGGACGATCTTGATCTGATCCGCCTGCCTTATAATTTTCCTCCCCGTGAGTTCTGAGCATCTTTTTTTTTAAAAAAGTGGGTGTGGAAATCAGTATTCCCCACATACTGAGCAAACTACTTCTCTTTGCACTTAAATCACTTTAAAAAAAAATCTCTGTGCATGCATACATGCGTGCGTGAGTGCGTGCGTGCATGCAAGAGGTGGGGGCGAGGGCATCTTTTGGGAGGGTCTCTCTTGTTTCGGCCATGCTTCATACTCTAGGCTAGCTGGCCTGCCTGTTTCTAGGCAATCCTCCAATCTCTGCTTAGTGTCTCATTCTAAGGCCAGACTGTCCTGGAACTCACTCTGTAGCCCAGGCTGGCCTGGAACTAAGAGATCTGCCTGCCTCTGCCCCCTTCAGTGCTGGGATTAAAGGCATGCGCCACCACTGCCTGGCTTACATGTGGCTTTTTATGTGGTCTTCAGGCTTGTATGGCAAGTGTTTTTGCCTATTAAGCTATCTCACCAGCCACACCTTTCTTAAAAAGATTTATTAATTTTTTTGTATACAGTGTTCTGCCTGCATGTATGCCTGCATGCTAGAAGAGGGCACCAGATCTCATAATAGATGGTTGTGAGCCACCATGTGGGTGCTGAGAATTGAACTCAGGACCTCTGGAGGAGTAGCCAGTGCTCTTAAACTCTGAGCCATCTCTCCAGCCCCCACTCATTTTTTTTTTTAAAGACAAGTTTTTGTTTTGTTTTGTTTTCTGAGACAGGGTTTCTCTGTGTAGCCTTGGAGCATGTCCTGGAACTTGCTCTGTAGACCAGGCTGGCCTCGAACTCACAGAGATCTGCCTGCCTCTGCCTACTGAGTGCTGGGATTAAAGGCGTGTGCCACCACTGCCTGCAAGATAAGTTTTTACTAAGCTGTTTAGGCTGTCTTGAACTCACTCTGTAGCCCAAGCTAGCCTTGAACTTATTCTGTAGCCACATAGGCCTTAAGTTGTGATCTTCCTGCCTCAGCTTTCCAAGTGGCTGACTTGACAGACATGCATTACCGGGCCAAGTTAGACCCAAAACATTGCAGACCCCAAATATGTGAGTTCCCCACA
The DNA here is from genome assembly GCA_902168425.1 of Peromyscus attwateri. Classification (NCBI taxonomy): domain Eukaryota; kingdom Metazoa; phylum Chordata; class Mammalia; order Rodentia; family Cricetidae; genus Peromyscus; species Peromyscus attwateri. The sequence continues at coordinate 8,543 of CABHPP010142151.1, read as the reverse complement.
CATCATGGCTCCTCATTTTAATTCATTTCGTTTTTTCCTTCCTCTATAGCTCTCTACCTTGATTGATGTGTGTGTGTCTGCATGTGCATGCATGCGTGTGAGTGCTTGTGTGTTGCGTGTAATGTGTATATATATGCGTTTTCATGTGCATGTTGGGGGTGGCATGAATGTCACGCACATGTGTGGTTCAGAGGATGACTTCAGATATTGGCCCTCACCTTCCGCGTTGTTTGAGGCAGAATCTCTTGTTCTCTGCTGTGAACACTAGACTGTCCTACCCGAGAGCTTCCAGGGACTCCCCTGTCTCCGCCTCTCATCTCACCACAGGAACACTGGGGTTGCAGATGTGTACATCACTGCGTCCAGCTTTGAGTCAGTCTGTGTGAGTGCTCAGGATCCAAACTCGGTCCTCATGCTTGCACAGCGGGTGCTTTCCCCACTGAGCCGCCTCCCCAGCCCCCCTTGATTCATTTGTAACAGAACCCCAAACCTTAGCACAGACCCCAAAGGTTAAAGACTGGGTCCTGTAGACTGCGCCCATTTAGGTTGTTGATCTCAAGTAGCTGGTCCCTAAATTACCCATACACTGGCACATGTAGCCACAGATTTGGGGCTCCCAGAACAGGGAACCACTTTACTAATATTTATTATGCCTATATTTAACGTGTGTGTGTGTGTGTGTGTGTGTGTGTGTGTGTGTGTGTGTGTATACATAAGTGCCATGGCCTTCATGTGGAGGTCAAAGGTCAACTTTCACAAACCAGTTCTTCCACTTGTGGGATCCAGGAATCCAACTCGGGTTGTCAGGCTTGGCAGCAAGCGCCTTTATCCACTGAACCATCTTGCTGGCCCTCATTCATATTTTATCATTTATTTTAACAGTGTACAGATGAACAGCTGGGATGGGTTCCCAGGTTCAGGGGCCCCTGTACCCGTGGAGACAAGGTAGCTTTTTCTGTCCACCGTATCTCAGATCCATCCTAAGCCCAAACTGCCCGTGTTCCCAGGCTAAGGGTCTGACCTCCGCAGCCCTGGGACTCTGTCATGAGGACAGATTCCTCCAGGCCCCATGGGGCAGGAGGGCAAGTGGGAGGTCAGGGGCCATGGAGATTCTGTAGTCTGGATGTTAATAATTACCAATAATTTCTTCTTTGGTTGACATCTGTAGTTAGTGTTGGTGAAAGAGAGGGAGGAGAGAGAGGTTGTGTCCTGCTGTGAGTTGTCTGACCCCAGAGGGGCAGCATTAAGATGTTCATAGGAGACTGGAGAGACGGCCCAGTGGTTAAGAGTGCATGCTGCCCTTGCAGAGGACCTGAGCTCAGTTCCCAGCACCCACAGAAGGCAGCCCATCACTTCAGCTCTGGGGGGATCTGATACCGTCTTCTGGATTCTGGGGACACCCACACTCATGTCCATTTGCCCATTTGCTCCAAATATACATATAATTTAATAATGATGATGATGATGATGATGATGACATTCATGGGGCTAATGAGATGACTCGGCAGATGAAGGCTCTTACTGCCAAACCTAATGATCCAATTTCAATCCCTGGGAGCCACACGGTGGAAGGAGATAGCCAACTCCTGCAGGTTGTCCTCTGACCCCCACACACATGCCAAGGCACATATGCAGCCCCTACACAGATAAATAAGTAAATAGATGTGATAAAAATTTTAGAGCCAGGCATGGTGGCTCTTGCCTTTAATCCTAGACAGAGGTAGGAGGATCTCTGAGTTCAAGGCTAGCCTGGTTCACAGAGTGAGTTCCAGGACAGCCAGGGCTATACAGTGAGACCCTGTCTCGAAAAACCAAAAATAAATTAATATAAATAAAGAAGCACATTCATGGGGCTGGGAAATGGTTCATTGGTAAAGTACTCGCTGGGCATGACAATCTGAGTTCAGATCCCCAGCAACCATGTAAAAGTCAGGTGTGATACATATCTGTAACTCCCATACTGGGGTGGGGGCCGAGGCAGAGACAGGAGGTTTCTGAGAGCTTGCTGGCCAGCTAGTCTAGCTTAAACAAGAGCTGCAGGTTCAGTGAGAGACCCTGCGTCAAAAAATAAGGTGGAGAGTGATGGAGGGAGACTTGTGATACCGGCCTCTAAGCTCCACAGTGCACAAGAATGAGCACCTATATCTAAACAAGGACTCATGCACACGCCACACATCTGGACAGGTTATAGTCCACCACTGAAGGATGCCAACACAGGAGCTCAAGGCAAGAACTCAGACATAGAGACAATGCAGGGACACTGCTTACTGACTTGCTGCCAGGCTCATGGTCAGCTTCCTTCCTTATGCAGTCCATTCTCCTCTCTGCCCAGGGGTGGCACTGCCCACAGGAAGCTTATCCTCTCCCATCCACTAACAGTTAAGAAAATGCTCCACAGACATGCCACATGCCAATCTGATGGAGGTAGTTACTCATCCTGTCTTCCCAGCTTCTGTCAAGTGGACAAAAAACTAAGCCATACAGTTGGTGATGTGCTTGCCACAGAAGCTCGAGGAACTGAGTTTTATCTCTACCACCCACATACAAATCTGGACATGGCGGCATGTGTTTATAACCCCCGTGTTGCCGAGGTGGAGGCAGGTAGATCCCTGGAGTTCCCTAGCCAGCTAGGCTAGCCTACTCAGGTGAGCCCCAGTTAGTGGGAGGCTCTGTCTCAAAAAGTAAGATGGACAGCTCCTGAGGAGCAAGACCAGAGGTTTACATCTGGCATACACACATGTATACACACATGTATATGCACACTCAAGTGCACCCGTGCACATGAACTTACACACACACACACACACACACAGAGAGAGAGACAGAGACAGAGAGAGACAGAGAGACAGAGAGCAGTCACCATTTTCTTTCTGAACAGTTAGGTTTACCAATTATAAATCTAAATTTAAAAATTTTGCCGGGCAGTGGTGGCGCACGCCTTTAATCCCAGCACTCGGGAGGCAGAACCAAGCAGATCTCTGTGAGTTCGAGGCCAACCTGGGCTACAGAGTGAGTTCCAGGAAAGGCGCAAAGCTACACAGAGAAACCCTGTCTCGAACCCCCCCCCCCAAATTTATTTATTTATTTGTTTGTTTGTTTGTTTGTTTATTTATTTTCGAGACAGGGTCTCACTATGTAGCTCTGACTGTTCTGGAACATATCATGTAGACCAGGTTGACCTCAAACTCACAGAGATCCACCTGCCTCTGCCTCCTGAGTGCTAAGATTAAAGACGGGCACCACCAAGCCCAGTTAAGATTTATCATTTTTAATTATTTGTGTGTGTGTCCACATGAGTGCAATATCTGCAGAAGCGAGAAGGCTGTTGGATCCCCTGGAGCTGGAGTTATAGGCAGTCATAAGCTGTTCACTGTGGATGTTGGGAATGGAAATCGGGTTCTCTGAAAGAGCAATAAGTGCTCTTAACCACTGAGCAATCTACCCAGTCCCTTTTTTTAATTGTTGAGATGGGGTTTTACATTGTAGCCCATGCTTGCCTAGAACTCACTGTATATCCCAGGCTTTCCTTCAACTCACAGCAATCCTCCTGAAGGCTGGCACTTCAGGCATGAGCCACCTCTGTATCTCATGTATTTGTGACATCAGCAGTTGCTGAGTGTGCCCGGCATGGTAGTAATCTCAGGGTGCAAGAAGTGGAGGCAGGAAGGTAGTGCATGTGACACCAGTCTGGGCTGTATAGCAAGAACCCAAACCTGCATCAACCAAACCAACCCAACACAGAACAAATAATTACCTGCCCATGCTTGTGAGCCAGCAGGCTCTGTCCTGGGTGCTGGGATGCAGGGCCAACCAAGACCATTCTCTGTTTCCCTGCAGCTCACATTAGCATTTATGTGTGGCTAACAGAGCAGAGAAGTGTGGTCAGATGAGTGCAGGAAGGTGTGGGGGTGGCAGAGCCTGGACTGTGATGCCTTCCTGAGCTACAGAGAGATGTGAGGAAAAGTAGAAGTGGTATACAGTGGTGCTGACTAGTGGCAGACTGGTTTAGAGGGTAACTGGCCATGCTAGTGGAGCTGTCATTTCAGCACTGGTCTTAGTGTACCCACATCTCCCTTCTCCCTGTCCTCTCTGTTTCCAAGATATGGTCCCATTATGTAGCTTGAAGTCACCTTATAGCTCAAGCTGGCTTTCAACTCACTGTGTAGCCCAGCAGACCTCAACTGCATGATCCTCTTTCTTCAGCTTCTGAGGGGTTGTGATGACAGGCCTGTACTACCATGCCTAGTCTTTCTCCCTTTTCCTTTGGTGTGTATGTGTGTGTATGTAGCCAGAAGTTTTCCTGTGTCCCACCCAGTCCTGCAGCCACTCAGACCCAAATAAACACACAGAGGCTTATTTTAATAACCAACTGTATGGCCATGGCCTATAGCTCAGGCTTCTTGATAGCTAGCTCTAATAACTAAACTCAGCTCATTTCTATTAATCTATATGTTGCCACGTGTTCTGTGGCTTTACTGTGTGCCATTACATGTTGCTCCCTGAACGGCAGGATGGCGTCTCCCCTGACTCTCCTTTCTCCTTTCACTGTCTCTCTTGGATTTTCCTGCCTGGCTCCATCCTGCCCTGCCATAGGCCAATGCAGCTTTATTTATCAACCAATCAGAGCAACACATATTCACAGAGTAAGAAAGACATCCCACAGCATATGGGTGTCTACATGTACGTGGAGGACAGAGGTGAACTTGTGGTGTCATTCCTCACCTTTATTTTGTGACAGAATCTCTCACTGTCCCAGAACTTGTCACATAGACTAGGCTGGCTGGCCAGTAAGCCCCAAGGATCTGCCTGTTCCCACCTCCTCAGCGCTGTGGTCACGGGTCTGCACTACCACCCCTGGCTTTTCTTTACACAGGTTCAGAGAACTGAGCTCAGGTCCCTGTGTTTGCATTTCACCAGGCTATCTACCCAGCCCTCCTTTTAAAAGTATTTTTATTTTAGGTTATGTATGTGTGTGTATGTGAGTGCTGGTGCCTGTGAAGTCCAGAGGTATCAGATCTCCTGGAGCTGGAGTTATGGATGGTTGTGAATTGCCTGATATGGGTGTTGGGACCCAAACGCACTCTTAACTACTGAGCAACCCAGCCCCATTTTTATTTTTTATATTGGTTTTCAAGACAGTATTTCTCTGTGCAATAGCTCTGGCTGTCCTGGAACTTGATTTGTAGACCAGGCTGGCCTCAAACTCACAGAGATCCACCTACCTCTGTCTCCCAAGTGCTGGGATTAAATGTGTGCACCACCACTGCTGGCTTCATTTTTAGTTTTTAGGGACATGATCTTACACTGTAGCCCAGGCTGCCTAAAACTCACTTTTAAGCCAGGCTGGTCTTGGCTTTTTTGTTTTGAGACAGGTCATTTGGCTTCATGTGTTTGGACAGAATGTCATGGTGGTTGGAGCATGTGGGGGAGAGCTATTCGAAGGAAGTAGAGAGAGGGAGACAGGAAGTGACCAGGAATAATATACTCTGAAGGACCCACTCCTAGTGACCTACTTTTTCCCAGCTAGATCCCACCTCCAAAACTGTCCATCATCTCTCAGAATAGCAGGCCATCTGGAGACAACACATTCAACACACGAGCCTGTGGGGACGAATCATACTCAATTCATAATGGAGTTTGTATAATGCAATATCATCTTTAAATTGTCTCAGTCTGTTTGGGCAGCTATTCCAAAATGCCAAAGACTGAACAACTAACGAACATCTGTTTCTAGAATTTCTTCCCTGGGGAAATGTGAGCAGTGCCCACCCCCTCCTCATAAGGTCCCATTGACAAGCCAAAGCATGATTCCATGAGTTTTCCCTAGAGAAATCAGTGAGTTTATTGGGCTTGCTTACAGTACACAGGTTGAGGTTGCTTATAGGAATGTGGGGTACCCCAAGTACCCACACTGGACAGTCTTTGCCAGCATGGATGGCGGCTTTTCCTTGGTTGCATAGATGGAGTCCCTTCAGTTAGCCTCCCAGCCTGTGTGCCCTAGCACCTCTAGGACATAGAAGCCACTTGTAATTAGGAAAGAATGGCGTATAAATGGCTGTGAGGGCAACTGGAAGCTCAGGTGAGTGTCCAGTGACCCTCGGTGAGGGGATGTCAATCCATGGGCCCAATCATGATGTGCAAGCAGGCATAGCTCATCTGATGAAGGTAGTGGCTATTTACTCGAGGACCAAGTTTTACAACAGAAATTCAGGCCATAGGTGGTGCCACACACTTGTAACATCAGCACTCGGGATGTGGACACAGGAGTTTGTATCATGAGGAGGATCAGGAGTTGAAGGCTACCCTTGGCTATATAGGTTCAAAACTAATTTGGGCTCTGTTGGACCTTGTCTCAAACGCTGAAGTGAAACTCAGCAACAATCAGAATCAATCAGAAATTCCCTCGAAGTGCTAGGAACTTTGAATTTGAGATCGAACTCCCAGTATGGTCTATGTTTTCCACATTTCTGATGTCCAAATATTTCTTGTACCCTCATATAGTACCAAAAGGGCTGGAGAGAACTCTGGTATCCTCTGAGGAGGGCATGAATTCCATTGATGAGGGTCACCCTCCTCACCTCATTGTCTCAGAACTCTTCCTCCTGATGCCATTGTATCAGCTTGTACCATATGTATTTGGCAAGGGAAGGCATGAGCATTCAGTCCACAATGCTGGGGCTCACCTAATTTTACCATTTGACCCAAAGGCCACCCCATCAGCTGTCTCTCCCAGGAGTGTGGCTTGGACCCAGGATCTTGTCTACGATCAGGCCTCTCTTTGCTCAGAACTCCTCCTCAACACCTGCTCTCTGCAGCCCTGCAGGGTACTCAGGGAGCACTCAGGCCCGTTGCTTTGTAAGAGGTCTCCTCATTTAGAATCGTGGGGTAGTTTCTCTGGATTCCAACAAAGCTCTGTAAGCTCTGACAGGGTACACAAACCCCCAGTTACATGCTTCCTTGGTCATGGTTTCTCTCCACAGCAATAAAACAGTAACAAAGACGCCAATGTGGATTTTTCTCTTGTCTGAACTTTAGTTTCCTTTGTAATTGATGACGATCATTTTGGTCTCTCTGGTTTTCTCGGCACTTATCACCAAGAAGAGCCTAATTAATTAATTAATTAATTAATTGAAACAGAGTCTTACTCTGTACACTGGCCCAGGCTAGCCTCAAACTCATGACATTCCTCCTGTTTCAGCTTTCCAAGTGCTTGGATACAGGCATGAGTCACACCATGCCTGGCAAATTACTTGTCAGTAATTCAATATATTCAATATGTTTCTCTCTCTCTCTCTCTCTCTCTCTCTCTCTCTCTCTCTCTCTCTCT